>WHUX01000081.1:0-236003 GCA_015179025.1 Terfezia claveryi
GTGTAGGTTTGAGCAAGCGGAGCTATGATTGATTAAGTGGAGGTTTAAGTACGCGAACGTATGAGCTTTTGTTATGTATAAAATAATAGACTTGGATTTCACTCAATAATACATTGCCCAGAGTGCATAACCTTCAATCCTCACTACCATACCCTCGCCAAAGAGTTTCTGAACATACAGTAGAAGCTCAATGCAAATCTGGATACCAGCGTTCATGAAGTCGACAAATATTGGAAGTCCTTACCCAAGGGCAGACCAAATGGCTTTCCTTCAGTAATTCTCCTCAACGGCACAGTGCGGAAGGGTCCGCCGATGAGATGGGCAGGATCCTCTGGGACCCTTCGTGACACACCAACCTGAAGGGACTTGAATTTATCGCTCGAGATTTCTTCATCGGCGTTCTCGCCCTACACGTAAAACATCATCAGCTCAAGGCCTTCTTAATGAACATAGAATGGATTTTCAGTACATACCCCCAATGAGTAGCACTTCCACTGCAGGGATTCCGCCAACTTTTGCTCAATGTTGTCACTGAGATTCCGCCCAAGACCTCTCAGCTTCCCCTGTTCGTAGAGCTCTCTCAGCTTTGGAGAAATCAAAGTTGCAGTTGTAGCCGTGTGGTGTTCTGCACTGGCTTGCTGACAGCTCGCGCACCCAGTCTCCAGTGGGCTCACAAAGTTTACGATTGAGGTAACAAATACTTTCTTGCCATCGACTTTGATAAAGATGTCTAGGTGGAAGGGGCCAACTTCATGCCTGCTCGTATATCACGCGTGTTAGTGAGACTCAGTGAATCACCATGTACACCCGCGAGCCATAGCTTACGTTTCATATTTAGCAGTAACTACGTATTCACCCACATTAAGGTTAGAGTCCTCGTCAGGGGCGTCGTAATATAGATCAGTTACTCTCGCAAGTAAGCTAGCTTGATCTGTGATACTAGCCAAGTCCGGGTACGTGTATCCCAGGTTTTGGGGGTAGCGGCAGCGCTCAGATGTCCAGAACTCGCTGCGGCTATATCGGAAGGGGATCAGTTCCTTGACGTTGTTCTCATCATCCATCCATGCATCATTATTGGCTGCTTGCCACATAGCGCCAATCCGGTCGACATTACTATTGGCATAAATTAGCATTTAAGGTACTGGGGCACTCGAGTTGTATAGTATAGGCAAAGAAAAAACACTGATACTCACCAATGCAAAAGGAAGAAGGTAGGGTCAAAACCTGCTGCTGGGACACTTGCCATATTACCAGCCTTCTCGCCGTAACCACCAGTGTTAGCATGGATATTCCCGTGAAGGGCACTCAAATTTGGCTTCGCGTCGTTCCCGGGGCTTTCATCACCGACAGTGAATTTACCGTAGGAATCGTACTGGATGAGGTCAATCAGATTCGCTCGCCAATTGATAGTCTCACTTTGGAAAAAGCTCTTGAGACTGTTGATGTCGGATTCGCCTGTTTCCCAGGCATCGACGTTCTCAGGGTCATCTTTATTATAGGCTGGTGCGTGTCGTACAGTTCGGGTTTGAATGCTCAACTACGCGTTTAACTTTAGTTAGCACCATGAGCTCCCAACGGTTGTGGGGATGGAACCAAGCAGAGAACGGGGAATACTCACTGGAATTCTCTTCACGTCTGGGAGTCCACTATATCCTCCTGGGAAAACATATGCATACCATGGGTTCTTGTTATACGAAAGGGTTTTTGCCTCTAGGGCAGAAGATTGGAACACTTCTTCTAGTGCCAGGTCAGGGAGGCAGCAATAGTCCTCGCCCTTCAGATGATTGTTTGGGCGGCGGAGGGCAAAGTCCCAGTAAGGAAGACGCCAAGTCTCAGCCGCCAATTCCCACTTGTCCAACTCGCTTGAGTCCGTAACGTTGCTGAGCAGATATTCTGGATCATCTGGGTCAATGAGTTGCATGATAATGTCGCGCAATGCTTGCTATTTAACCACAGTGTTAGGTTCCATCAGCATGGCATTGATCCGTGTTGCCCAACTAATGCAACCATAAGGGTCATGCCACAAACCTCAATGCAAAGAACATAGACACGGTGCCAGGTCAAAAACAATGAGCCGAAATGGTAGCAATAGTACCCAGGGCTATCTGGCTTGATAGTGGCGGGTGGGCCCCCGACAGGAGGCCAGGTTATATTTTCAGGGGCACCATGGATACCTAGACATGAATTATTGCTACTCAGTTAGAAAATGGCTAATATTGCAATACGGAAATCTAGAATTAGACCACACCTGCGATTTGATAATACGACAAAACGTCATTCTTGGGTCTCTCGGACATGATTTGGAAGGCCTTTATGAACAAGATGAGTTGTTTGGGATCATTCTGAAAGTCATCGATTTCCTTGCGCGGACAGATCTTGATATCCTTGATTTGGTAGTTATAGTCTCGGCCGCGTTTGGGCGCCATCGTGCTTGTTACCTACGTGGGTCTGAGTTCTTGCGATAGGAATGATGCGGATATAGTAAATTGGTATTCCCGCGGTTTTTTGCCTCAGTACGGGGTGAAGGTTGAGTTTTATAGACTTAGATAAAAGTATTAATTACACTCCTTCTCTTACCACCGACCTGAAAAGTCTCCATATTGGTAGCCTGATGGCTCTCCTTTGTGCGGCTTCGGGGCTGCCAGACGGGATTGCTAAGGGATAACTGATGCATTCGTGCAGAGCTGGCGATGTCTCAGTGGCCTAAGGTGTAACCCTATAGTGGCAAGCGGGAACGGTGAGGAGCACTGCACCCTCAGAAGCTGTTGGGAATTGTCAATACCTTTGCCTTCAGTAATAGGACCCTAGTATGGTCGTTTATTTTCACTCGTACTTACACTATCAGCTGCGCGGTCCCCCACCCCCTTCCGCTTTTCGTCTCTAGCAAATGCGTACCCTGCTGTCTCAGCTGTAAGCTTTCTGCTATCCTCGTGCTGCTGACCCCGCTGCAGTGGGTCTCTGGATATGGCGTATCAAACTTGGAAAGCGTATCGCATACCCACTCAGCGTGAGCAATGGGTAGGACTGGACAGCCTCAATTAACGCTCTATGTCAGAATGGTGGAATAAGCCAATGGTAGCCCCGATTGATTAATTGCCCAATCAGCTCCACGGACAATTTGAGAAACATAATACAGGAATGTTTGGTGATATACATGGTGTAAGAGCATGGGGGAGTTACAAACAAGCACACCACTGAATTTTATCAATAGATATTGCAGAAAATGTAATTTAACCTAACTTCCATGGTCTCGAGTGAATCAGTAATATCGCCAACTACACTTGTTGAGCGTGAATATCTAGTGGTAAGCTCTTACCCTGCTATCAGGATCCGCGGCTGTTGCATATAAGACATACCCCACCAGGTATTAGTAGGAGGCTATACCACGGATGCTTGCCGAGATCCTCATCCACTCCCTGTACATACGTTACATTCTTTCTTTTTTCGCGGGAAGATGAATGCAATGTAAAATACCGCCGCGAAGTTTTGGTTATTATGTTTGTTTTCAGAGTCTACCGTATAGAGCTGGGGTTGATCCCTACCCCGAGTTCGTGCTACGTATGATATTGTCCTCAAGTGGGCTACATATCAAGTGCAAGAAGGACCGACTCGTCACTTGTCGATGTCATGCACGGAGAATACATATAAAAATCGCATGCTAAACAATTTGCAACTGTTAAGGTGACTGGGAGTCCCGGTCCATGTGTAGCTGTACTTTAGAGGTACGCAATTGACCACATTGGGCCATATGGAGCCTGATATCAATATTACTGATGATTTCAAGGTAGAGTAAGCTTCGATGTCTGACAATTTCTTCCCTTATGATATTGAATTCGTTATTCTGATACCGCGTGCAGAGGCTACCGTCTTCAGATATTTGTTGTGGACAACAATGGCAATTGCCTCCAAAGATATCCAGAGTTCGGAAGACATCTTGTCGGTCTTAAGCACAAACCTTGCAGGTGCATGAGAGGGATTTGTACATCCTGGTCAGTCATTTATGTCTCACTATTTAGTGTTGTTCCCGCACGTCATAAGGATGTAAACGAACAACATATACAATAACAGGACTTATCAGAATGTCTGAAGAACACCACTGCGATCAACAATATAATTCAATCAGAGCGAAAAAGAGTATGCTATACCTCCCAGCATATTGTGAAGCTTATACAACTCTGTATACAGAACCCATGATCAATGTATCGATACCAGTATTTTAATATTTTTGTTGTAAGTATTTTTATTGTGCAAGAGAAGATAGAACTGCGTCTAGGGATTAGCTAGATAGGCCAGCCCTGTTGTGCATAACGTCGTGATTGATGTGCAAAATCCCTCTAATGATGCAAGAGAAGGGCCAACCAGACTACGAAAAGCTCGAGCGGGAGACGACATGAAGATGATCTATGGCCCACTTCGAACACTGAGTAAGTATGTTGGACATCTGAATAATAAGGGAAGATGTCAGGTGTGGACACCTTGTTGGAAATACTCGATCAACATATACTAGGATAACACATGTAAGCCCGTCTCATAGCATAAGGCTCCATAGATGTCCAGACTTCAAAAAAAAACAAAAAAACAAAAAAAAAAAAAACAAGCATCCACATGTTAACACATGCATAACATGTGTTAACTCAACATATGTATAACCTACGTAGACTCTGTGAAGTGGAAGAATTTTACGTAAATAAACCCTGGAATAGCCAGTGGTGATGAGACCAAAAAGCAATACGATAAGTTCTATATCCACTTATTACATTTATTACATATTTTGACCTGTCAGTAATGTTGATTTATATCAGGCAATCCATAGGGCCCAATAATGTGGTCAATTGCCTTGATTGCCAGTACAGCTACACATGGATGGGGACCCCCAGTCACCTGAGCTGTTGCGAATAGTTTAGCGTACAATTTTTCATCATGGAGTCAGTCTTTCTTACACTTGATATGTAGCCCATTTGAAGACAATTTCATACACAGCACGGAGGGATCAACCCCAGCTCTATACGGTGGACTCTGAAATAAGCATAATAAACAAAAGTTCGCGACGGTATTTACATTGCATTCATCTCCCCGCGAAAAAAGAAAGAAGGTCAAAGGTTGTCGCCGTGTCATTGAAAACCTTTGACCAAAGAAAGAATGTACAGTTGGTGGTTCCTTGCTGGTATGTTTCAGAGCATCACCCAAGCCAATCTTAGTATGAATATTCTTATGTTGAATGAGCGGTATATCCCGAATACCAGGTGCTCTGATTTGCTAGAGCCAGAGAATCTTGCCTCCAGAACTTCTATCCAGGCGCATGGCCTACCATGGAGAGTAGCCTAGGAATGTTTATTTGGGGATACCTACTGGGAAAAGCATGTGATAGAACGAGGATTAGCATTCAGGTGCTTCATGGGTTGAAAGCTGTGGTGATCATTGTGGCTAGCTAGGGTTAAGATCAGATGTTTATTTGAAGTGAAACAAATCGTTCGGGCCCTAGCTTCCATCCGGAAGGAAGGAAGAAATATCCCAGTCCTCCTACGGAGGGGTTGTGCAACCAGACTATATCCCAGTCATTATTAGAGAGGTTTGCATCCTTGCACGCTATTTAGAACCCAGCTAGCGGACTTGGACATCTGTGAGTACGAAAGTGTTAGATCTACAATACCAGTCTGGTTGGCACAACACCCTCCACAGGAGGGATCTACAAGCTCCGATTGACATCGCTTCTTAGTAATCATCAACGTGCACGATGGCAGATGACATGCTTATGTGGGGATGGGCATCGAGTGCTTGCACAATCCTCCTCCTCCGATGACAATGATCACAGGACACCTCTATATCGAGCGAGGAAGGAGCGGTCATGATATATTGTTTAATATGTTTGTAAGGATTTTACGAGCTTGATGTGATTTTGAATAATACCGCATGCAGAGCATAATTACCGTCTTCAGATGTGTGTTGTAGACAACTGTCATTGAGCCTCCAAAGATAACGTAATGGATGGGATTGCGATGCGGATGGGATTGCGAGGCACTTTGACCTCAAGACACAACAACGCGATAATGGAAAGTACAGAGATTAGACTCAGAGGTACTTAAGTACCGTAGAAACACATGCAGAGAAAAGCGCGATATCCGGATATCGATTGCAGCATATGAGAACATCAATATACTTCCTTAGAAAGTGCAGCTATTGCATATGGCCTACCACCTTCCACTGTCCAATATCGCATGGCCGCTAGTCGCAAGCCTCAAGTTCAAGCACATGAAGACCAGCAACCCTTGAGAGGATGCTGTTTTAGATTATTGTTCTACATATGTATTATTGGGATACGCAGCACGGTAGGATATGATACGGCAAATAGCATTAGGAATTCAGCTACGGCAAGAAATTTCAATCAAGCTGGCAGTATTATGTATACCCGGGCCTAAAGTGGCACGAACGGTTTTTATAACGACATCCCAGCTTAATGAGTTTCTTTCAGCCGGACTTTGGATCAGGAGCGAGCATTGGTTAGCAATCCCAAGATATTAGATGAGTAGTTTGATCTGTTTCATGTTACAGTACTTCGACATATTATTCAGCCAGGGCATATTTACAATATGGATGAGAAAGGAATACAGTTCCATATCCACCCACAGTCCTACCAGCAGCAGCAGTGCTGCAAGCGGCAGAAGACTCACCAACAGCAGCAGTACTACCTCCAATAATCTAACCCACTGGAACTACCCGTCAGTATAGAACCATTGGTGTTGGAAAGTAGTGAACAGGAGCTTGGTTTTCGCATTCAGGCTGAGCGCGTGTTGGAGTGTCGCTCATGCTTGTTGTATCTAACTTGCCTGTATATATACTTTAGAATGTTTCTTTCAGATAGCAAGTAGATAGTTACTAATACTCACCTTCCATTTCCACCATCCCCGCTGTTTGTAGCTCATCTGAATATTAGGTTATTTGGTAACTCGTGTGTTGAGAAGCACTACCTACATTGGCGAAGTTCGTAGGTCATAGGGCCTCGCAACCCCATCCATTACGTTATCCAGAATTCTCTGGACATCATCTTTTTATCCCTGTCAGACTTAAGCACAAACCTTGCAGGTGCATAAGCTAGCTGGGTTGCTGTCATTCCCTAAGGGTGCAAAGCTTCCTGCAAGAGAAGGGCCAACCAGACTGCGAAAGGCTCGAGGTGAGACGACAATATAATGAAGACGATCTATGCCCCACTTCGAACACTGGGTAAGGGACTAAGAAGTAGGTTGGATATCTGAATCTATAATTCACATCGAGATCGTAAAATCCTATACAAACATTTTAAACATAATATATCATGACTGTTCCTTCCTCTGATATGTGATTGGAGCCCGATATAGAGGTGTCCTGTGATCATTGTCATCGGAGGAGGAGGATTGTGCAAGCACTCGCTGCCCATTCCCCACATAAGCGTTCATCTTTTAGAGGTCCAAGTGCGCTAGCTGAGTTGTGAGATATCCACCGTGCAAGAGTGCAAAATCTCTCTATTATTGTTAAACGAGTGTCTTATGCCGTTAAGTTAGTGGCGGTTGTGTGACCTGTATACCCTCCCCTCCTTAATTTATTACTGATACTATGCCCAGAAAAGCTCAGCGATCGACGTTGCAGTGATTACAACTACTTTGAGAATATAGGAATTGGTCTGGTTGCCTTGGAAATACGGAGAGCCTGGCTCCATATCCTCCGAATCGATCCTTTCACAGGGTACTCATACAGTATGAGGTCCCAGTAAGGGACATGATGAGATACCCGGAAACTTGGGTGAATTCAAGAGAAGGCAAGTTAATAGGTAATTGACAAAAGCAAAGACGAAAGCAGCAAATTGTCGCAGTTGACTCCCGCGCCAATCGACAAAGCAAAATGACATAAAAAAAAAAATAACTCCGCACAAGACCCAAAAAATTAGATCCGAGGGTCAATCGGCAAAATCGACAAAATCATGAACAAAGTTAGGGGTGTAGGATTGGAGAAATATTGAGCACGAGAATACATTCCATATAAAAATGTGACCTCACTCGGCCCCCATACAAACTAAAGCATTTCATAAAGGTAGCATTTTGCGGAGTCTCCATATGTATTCTTGGCTTTTCCCTGTGCCAACCAGACCATTTTTTCCTCTTGGTAATCTTACAAATAGGGGGCCTTGCTATACTGGACCTTGTTGTACCGGAAACATTGCTATACCGGACAGAAATTGCTGGATTTTGGTCGTCCGGTATAGCAAGGTTAGACTGTATGGCAAATGCTGGTGGCTGCTGATGCTCGTCAAATCTAAACCTTTTGGAGAGGCACATCGCATCCTTCTGGTGAAATTCCTTAGTTAAGCTCAGCAGAAACACTCTAGGCCTGCAGTTCACATTGAAATTACGCTACTATATAACTCGAGTCTCTACGGTACACTCAACCTGTTGGAGAGGCAGATCGTATCCTTGTGGTGAAGTTCCTTCGTTAAGCTCAACTCAACTGCAGAAACCCTATTGCTATGCAGCTCACATTGAAATTACGCTAGCGAATAACTCGAGTCTCTACCATACATATGCGTGGGGCACGTAGATCATAAGCCATGGCTGACATGAAACATATCAATTTAGCACGAATAAAGTTCAGTACGAAGAGTAGAACCAATGGAATCTACAGTAAGCCTTCTGCCGGCTCCTCAGGTAGTGTATGAGAGTCATCAATATCGCTACTAGTACTCGTACCAATTTTGAAAT
Source organism: Terfezia claveryi (assembly GCA_015179025.1). NCBI lineage: Eukaryota > Fungi > Ascomycota > Pezizomycetes > Pezizales > Pezizaceae > Terfezia > Terfezia claveryi. The sequence goes on from WHUX01000081.1 coordinate 8,727, forward strand.
CCTTTGCTGCAAAGCTTTTAGTCTGTAGGTATTGTAGCTCATAATATCGTCTTCCATCCAAGGAAGAGTAACTCCAAGGTCCTAGAATGCCTTCCGAATGATAGCTTCTTTGTATTTGCAAAATTAAAATTGAGACCATGCAGTTGAGTTGTGTCATGATCCGCCGGTCTTCCAACTAGACAAGACTGGGATATATTCTTACGCTCCTGTGTAACTACAGTAGCTGCCTCAATTTGATTTGGAGACCAGTGTTCTTTAGTGATATTGTGGTGGATCATGAACATTAACACTTCAATTTATTTAGCCTTGTTATAGCTTCTCGTGACTGGACTGACAGTGGTGGAAGCCTCTCTGAGCTAATGGCTTTGGTTTAGGCCCATATCGAGTTGTAAGTTTTAAACCAGTGGGAGGGAGCCAGCCTCTAGTAACTGCCTAGACTTCTGCAGCTATATTCAGAGGCTTCCTTGATAGCATCATAGGTAACTACAGTGCCTACATTTCCATATATATTACCGACGTTCACATACCTAACTATGAGCACAGGCATGTCTCATAAAACCGTTGAATCCGCATGTGCAGTTCACATTGAAATTACACTACAGCAACCCGACTACCGTAGCTCGCTGCATGCAAGCTGCAGACCTGGATGAATTGAGGTATGGAGTTCAAGTAGCCTATGGGATTTAGGAATACAAGGTGTGCAGCTCGCATGCAGCATACGATTCATGGGGGGTAAAGAGGTAATAATAATGCACCTGCAAGGTTTGTGCTTAAGATCGACACGGATAAAAAGATGTCGTCCCAACGGAAGTGCTTAGGACACATCGACAGGGGTCCCTTTGTATTATTACAGTATCGCTGCAGCACAGATATCAAATTACTACGCCCAATTATAATACAAGCAAGCATATTTCACATAGCTATGCTGAAGATGAATGCAAAGAATAGTAGTTAAATTACAACTCCCATGTCGATTTCTGCTTGCAAAATCCTCCGCACGCAAGCTTGTCAGACTACGGTACTTCATGTTGCTTGTATGTACTTACATCATTAACCCATATTCCTCCAGTCACAGATCTTGTATCGTATTCTCCAAGTGAACATTCCACTACACGCCGAGGATTCCAGGATGGATAATATGTCGCATACCTACTATTGTCCTGCGGAGGCATACTTAATTTGCTGTAGTTATATTTAGCTTTTGGTTTTTTTTTTTAGGAATTTACTCTCGAAGCATTATATTTTGGGTTATTTTTTTTTTTTTTTTTATTTTTATTTTTTTAGTTTGTTTGTTATTTGTTGGTGCGGTTATTTCTTTGTATGCAATGTATAGAGAACATTTCATGCAACCAACGGTGAATTAGTGTGAGATTGGTGAATGGGCCTTTTTTTTTTTTCTCTTTTTAAAATAAAAATAAAAATAAAAATTCATTACTACTATGCGGTGGATTCAGGGACAAGGCAAGTCCGACGCTAGGTACATGAGCTCAAGTGGGATCGAGGCCCCATGCTGTCACTGTCTGATGACTCGGGGGGCCTGACTAGGCCTCGGCCTCGGAAAGAAAACGGATAAGCAAGAGAATCAGGAACTAGTAAAATAGACAGTAGACAGAGCTCAAAGAAGTCTAAAAAAAACTGGAAGGCTCATAAAAGGGCACTCGTGAAGCAAGAAAGGTGATGGACAGAACTCGAGGAAACTCCCGAAGGCCTAATAAAATGGAACTCGTAAAACAAGGAAAGTTGATAAACAATAGTAGAGAACTCGAAGGATACCCGAAGAACTAATTAAAGGGTAACTCATAAAACCAGACAATTTAGTTAAATCAACCGGGAATACTAAGTGAACTCATAGTGAGTGTATTGAAAAAGGCCTCCTTGGCCTCAAAGGATTCATCCCCCTCTTTCCTCCACTCCGGCTTGTCCAGCTCTTCCCAGCTGCGCTTGCTACCCAGCAGGCTGGCCTTCATGGACAATGGAGGTGAAGTATTCTTCATTCTCAGCCGGGTGTCCACATATGCAGACTATGGATTCCGGTTTCCCGATAAAGCGTAGCCAGCTTTTCTGGGGACCTCGATCTGTCCGCAGCCAAGTGTAAGCCGAGAGTACCTGTCGTCCCCATTCACTCCTTTTTGCCCCGAACCCTGCCTTGGACCTGGCCTCCTTCCGAACTTTGAGGCGGCGCGTACACCTCGGTGCGCGCTGTGCCTGTGAATCTCCTGAAATATACGACTCGAAGAAAGCCCTCTGATCCGCCTCCTTCCCCTCTATGCCGATATGTCTCCTAACCCACGGGATCCTCACATCCTTAGACTCGGCGAACCTGGAGAAGGTTCCTTTATGTTCACCTCAATTCTGGATCTCGAGGGTAAATCTTTCCTATCTGAAGATTCTGTGCTACGGGCAAGGTACATCACCTGGAGTTCTCGGTCCACACTGTTGCCATGTTACCGAGAAAGCTTCGACCTCTAGTTCGTACTTAAGTGGCCTCTGGTTCGCCCTTATTGTCATTGCTGTGATCCACTCAGGTTTCTGGGTGGCTCCTCATGGCCCCCCTAACGGGGCCGCATAGGTAGTAACTAGCTTTAAAAAAAAAAAAAAAAATGTCATTGCTGTGAACCTCACTGCCCCCCCACTCCCTTTTCCCGTGCCGTCCGTGAAGCATACTCTCCACCCTTCCTCCAGCACGGAGCCTAACTCCGCAGTCCCAGTAGCCAAATATTAAGACCTCTCAGAACTCGGATCTATGAGCTCCTCGAGGACTAGGAGGAAAGAGCGCTTGTCCTCCCTGTCCCCGAACGACAGTTCGTGGGGATTTAGTGATGTCAGGTAGAAGGCCTCTGAGATGGGGCTGTCCCGCTGGCAGAAGGGGGAAGCGCTGTCAAACCATATCGCGTACCCAAGGGCAGGTCTTTTTTATTTTTTTTTAATACTCATTACTCCTATTCGGTCCCAGTAAGGGGACCATGAGGAACCACCCTGAACCCCGGGTGGTTTCAGGGACAAGGCAAGTTAGTCTGCCAGGTGCGACGCTAAATACCTACACTGCAGTATAACAAATAACATATAGCAAAAACTCAAGGGCCCCAAAGGGCAACGGAAGGCGGAACTCCCATGCTGTCATTAACCGACACCGACATATGTTGTAGGACCCTACGGGGCCTGACTGAAGTCCCACTTAAGGTAATACTCAAGAGCAGATTGGCAAAACCGAATAAGCGAGCTAACTGACGCGTATGCGAGCAGTAGGTAAGTTGGGTGGAGTTGCGATGTGGGATCAATCGGTGGTGTGGTAGCTGAGGACTGGTGGGGCCTGCTGGGGCCTGCTGGATGTGACTGGTTTGGGGTTGGCAGGGGGCAGAGGTCCTAGCGGTGAATGCCTCCATCTCTGGGTCGCCTGTTCGGAGGGCTCGTACTGCCCACGACCTTGAGAGATCATCCAGTTTAGTCTGAGGGGTTCGCCATGGGCAATCCATCCCAACTTCTCATGGCTGCCCCCGCGGTAGCCCCCGTGATTTTCCTTGGAGCTTGGTATTCAAGCCTCCTCAACGGTTCTTGCTTGGGGCCTACGCCTGGTCTGTTGAACAATTGGCTCAGGGCTTTCGGGCTCATACCGCAATTGGAATTCCTTAGCCATATTAGAACCCGGAGGAGGTTGGCTGCTTTGTCGGTTCTTTGCATAATAGGTTCGTCTTAAGAGAAGTTGCTTTTTTAGAGTGGTACAGCTTGTAGCGGGCTTTTGTGATGGAAGCCCAGCCTGCTCTTCTTATTGCCACTGCCTCTTCCAGGGTGGTGTTTACCAGTTCCCATGATTTGGTTGTGTCTTTCTGTGGAGAGGTTCGTTACTACCAAAGGATTGATGTCGTCCACATAGGAGAAGATTCGGATGGAGGGAGGGCGATCCGGAATTTTTTTTTTCTTTTTTTCTTTTAAAAAAAAAAAAAAAACTCATTACTCCTATTCGGTCCCAGTAAGAAGACCATGAGGAGCTACCCAGAACTCAGGGTGGATTCAGGACAGGGCAAGTTAATCTGCAGAGGGGGATCCGGAGTAGTGCGGAGCATGCGGGTGGATCGTCTGGGTGCTGTTAGGCTCTCCTGAATAGAAAGGGAAGCCCCTTGCTATGTCGTTCAGGACAACTCTACCTAGGTCGCAGTCCTTGATAGGTTTCAAAAGCCGATACCGTCTTATTTCGCAAGTAAGCCAGTACCTATCACTCGGCCGGGCAGTATTAGTGTATAAGACAGGGGTAAAACAGCCTAATTTTGGCCGAGATATTCGAATCGTGTATTAGATAGCAAATCTTTTTTTATAGGACAGTAGTATAGTAATGTCGACGTTGACTGGCGCAGCCGGTTTCTTTCAGTCATTACCATCACTTGTTCCAATGTCAATTCCGTTGGCACCTTGTGCTGGAACCAAAGCGCAAACAACAAGCCAAAAACCCCGAGCAACACCTGGTTTGCAATTGCAGAACTCTGGCAAGCGGAAACAGATTCCACCAATAACAAAGGCGGATTCCGAAGGACCTGATGTGGCACAAGATATTGTACACTTCAATGCCTTGCGTGAGGCTGGAAAGGATGCAGCGGCTTTGAATGAAGACATCAATCATCCAGGAATTCAAACTGGCAACTACCTCCTGAGTCTGAAGACCAACCCCTCCTCATGGCCAAACGGGACCGCATAGGAGTAATGAGTATTTTCTCAAAAAAAAAAGAAAAATGAGGACCAACCCGACCTACCAACAGACACAGAAGATGAAGGTTCGGACCTTGGGATTTTAGCTGATGAGGAGGAGGCGGATGGAAGTGACGATGAGCAAGGAGATTATATTACTGAAGAAGATGCTGTTCAATATGGTACGATTACGTTTGGGGAGGAGATCGTGTAACTAGATATCAATCATGCCACTGTCGGCATCGTTCCGGATTTTTTTTTTTTATTCCCGGAAATTCCTTTTTAAGACAGTATCTCGTATTTAAGCTAGTATCGTATATAAAACAGTAAATTTAAGGCCCCTCCGACCTACCGGTAGTCTGGTTGGCACAAGCCCCTCGGTAGAGGCCTCCGACCGCCTGGTTGTAAATAAGACAGCATTGTTACTCGCGAATTAATACGGTAGCTCACCCCCATCTGGGCCTGGTGCAGAGCTGTTTGACGTTCTGCTGAGGGCCTTATTGAATGTGGTAATCCGTGCCAGCTGACGAGGAAAGGCAAGATGCCTTAGAATGTTGTTGACGGAATCGTTGAAACGGCTTTGGAGTGTGGGCAAACGGTTATGGGATTGGAATGTGGCAGATGTTCTTTTGCACGGTGTATGGGCACATAAGGCCCGCTCTATCCTTCTTCTTCTCTGAACAATCGTGCGGGTTGAATAGGATCAATACAAGAAACTTTCTACCACAATCAGAGCATTGTGTGATTATTTCTTCTGGCCTTGTATATTCTGTCTAGCTGTGCGTCATCAGTGTCCCGGCACGGTAGGGGGATTCCACAAATCCTGCTGGTTGTTACGGCTAACTGAGGCAAACCTCTATAATAGCATAACGTCGACCGGGAGGTACTATGCTATTAGAGGAGTTATGCATTTATAGAGGTTTTCCTTGGCATCACGTGAATATGGTGGTATAATGTCCAAATCTAGCTACATATCAGCCCTGCACTGCCCAGCTACCTCCACTACCTCGACTACCATCGCTAGATTGAAATTAAGTTGTGATTGGAGTTTGCCGTTGGGGTTTCCGAAGCCGCAAAGTAGCCAAGCGGCGCTCAAGATTGTGGGGATTTTGCTGAGCATTCCCGGATCCCATTGTTGTTGGATATAGAGCTTGACTACCGCATCAACCTCTCGACAGCAGAGCGATGTTGTTCTATCAGGCTAGGATCGATCGCCATTGAACTGATAGATGTATCCATTGTAGATGTAGAGATCAAAGCACAAATCTCCACACTGCAAATTTTCATAAGTTGAGTCCGCCCCCATGCCAATATTGGAGATATGCAGGGTATGTATATTGTTAGCACTTGGCAGGATTGGGACCGGTAAAATGCTATGCATGCTATTATAGAGTTATGCTACTGTATTTTCGCCATAGTCCCAAACTCGGGCCGGCTGCCTCTACTGGTGAATAAGACTCCTTGTCTGTATCTGAATCATAACTCTAGAATAAGTCAAAATTCGAGTCAAGGACGCTAATCTACCCACAACTAAGTAGTAACGCTCCTACCACAAAAAACGAACTGAGGGCAGTTTTTAAAAAAAGGCCTTCGCCCCCTCTCTCTCTCATCTCACACATATTTTATCTCTAAATAAAATAAATAGCACCCACCTTCCCCGTTCCAATATACCTTTGAATGTTATCAAAATCTAATTACATTGATTTTGATTAATATTAAAAGAATATTTGCAAGGGGGAAGGTGGGCTATGCCACCGGTTTTTCCTACACCCCCCCTCAAAAATATATATATATATAAACGAAGTTTAATATATATATATGTATTTTTTGAGGGGGGGTATGAAAAACGTGCCGCGAGTAAGCTTGCGGCGAATTATATTTTATTAGATATAAATATATTTTTAATGCGAAAGAAAAAGCGAACAGACAGACAAGGAGTCTTATTCACCAGTTTTCCCGTATGCTAATAGCAGGTTATGCTATTAATTATATAGTCTGGCTGCACTACCCCTCGCAGAGGGCTATTATAGAGTATGCTAGTATAGAGGTCTATGGGGCCGCATATGAGTAACAAGTATTTAAAAAAAGAAAAAAGTATAGAGGTTTGCCTGTAGGTAGTGCTCCGGAAAGCTTCCCTTTGTCCTGGTCCGAGGTAAGAATCGTGCCATCCGAGTGGGTGATGTTTCCCATAGTTGGGTTGCACTTAAAGGGGCCCTTAGCTAAGAACTTGCTCCAGCATGTCCTCTTCTTTCACCTTAAAAGCTTCTTGAGGCCCGGTTAGTCTGTTGTAAACGCGAGGTCAAGCAGGCTCTCCCTCTCAGACCGGCGGAAGGAGGTCGCTTGGAAATGAACCCTCTTAAGCCGTGTCTCTCACTGGTGAATGGGCAGGTCATTACTATAGATATAGATAATTCACCAAACCTTTTTCTACATACATATTTTGCATGGTAACGGCGCCTTTGCTTGTGAAAATTACTAGTGAGTTCGCCAGACTTTTTGATCATAAACAACTTTTCTCGTGCCAAGCCTCACTAGTTCAGTGCTATGCCAGATATGAGTAGTTACAACTTAGTCTCGTGCTCATGTCATGCATATGCTTACTGATTGAAGTGATTATTGATTCGACAGATGACAAATAATCCCGGGCGTTAATCCCTGTGTATCACCTTCTCTCTGGCTTCAAACCACTCTAAGGTCAATGCAAATCTGGATACCCCCGTTCATGAAGTCGACAAATATTTGAAGTTCTCGTCAGAGTGGAGACCAAATGGCTTTCCTTGAGTAATTCCCCTCAACAGCTCAGTGCGGAAGGGGCCGCCGATGAGATCGAGCCTGGCAGGAACAAATTGCTGACCTTTACGTGGCGCTGGTACCCTTCGTGACACACCTACCTGAAGGGACGTGAATTTATCGCTGGAAATTTCTTCATCGGCGTTCTTGCCCTACACGTAAAACATCATCAGCCAAAGGCCTTCCTAATGAACATTGGAAGGTTTTTCAGTACATACCCCAAATGAGTAGCACTTCCACTGCAGGGATTCCGCCAACTTTTGCTCGATGTTGTCACTGAGGTCCTGTCCAAGGCCGCTCAGCTTCCCCTGTTCGTAGAGCTCTCTCAGCTTTGGAGAAATCAAGGTTGAAGTTGTAGCCGTGTGGTGTTCAGCACCGGCTTTCTGACAGCTCGCGCACCCAGTCTCCAGTGGGCTCACAAAGTTTACGATGGAGGTGACCAATACTTCCTTGTCATCCACTCTCAATGAGATGTCTAGGTAGAAGGGGCCAACTTCATGCCTGGGTATATCAGGTGTGTTAGTGAGACCCAGTGAATCAACCATGTACACCCGAGAGCCATAGCTTACGTTTCATATTTAGCAGTAACTACGTATTCACCCACGTTAAAGACAGGGTGCTCGTCAGGGACGTCGTAATATAGATTAGTTACTCTCGCAAGTAAGCTCTCTCGGTCCGTGATAAGAGCCAAGTCCGGGTACGTGTATCCCATTTTTGGGGGGTAGCGGCAGCGCTCAGATGTCCAGAACTCGCTGCGGCTATATCGGAAGGGGAAGAGTTCTTTGATATCGATCTCATTGTCCATCCATGCATTGTTGTTGGCTGCTTGCCACATAGCGCCAATCCGGTCGACATTACTGTTGGAATAAATTAGCATTTAAGGTACTGGGGCGCTCGAGAGATATATAGTGTATAGGCAAAGAAAAAACACTGATACTCACTCACCAATGAAAAAGGAAGAAGATAGGGTCAAAGGCTGCCGCTAGGACATTTGACATATTACCATTCTTCGTGCTTTGACCACCAGTGTTAAGATGGACACTCCCATGAACGGCATTCAAATTGTGTTTTGCGGTGTCCCCGGAGGTTCCCTCACCTATGGTGAAACCACCATAGGAATAGTTGTGGGTCATGAGGTCAATCAGATTCCTGCGCCAATTGATAGTCTCTCTTTGGAAAAAGCTCTTGAGACTGTTGATGTCGGATTTGCCTGTTCTCCAGGCCTGGACGTTCTCAGGGTCATTTGGATTATAGGCCGGTGCGTGTCGTACAGTTCGGATTTGAATGCTCATCTTCACGTTTAACTTTAGTTAGCACCATGAGCTCCCAACAGTTGTGGGGATAGGAACAAAATCAGAGAAAGGGGAATACTCACTGGAATGCCGCCCACGTCTGGGAGTCCACTATGTCCTCCTGGAAAACAATATGCATACCATGGGTTCTTGTTATGCGAAAGGGTGCTAGCCTCTGGGACAGAACATTGGAACACTTCTTCTAGTGCAAGGTTGGGGAGGCAGCAATAGTCCCTGCCGTTCACATGATTGTTTGGGCGGCGGAGGGCAAAGTCCCAGTAAGGAAGACGCCAGGTCTCAGCAGCCGTTTCCCACTTGTTCAACTCGCCCGGGTCCGTGACATTGCTGAGCAGATATTCTGGATCATTCGGGTCAATGAGTTGCAGGATAATGTCGCGCAATGCTTGCTATTTAAACAAGTTGTTGGGTTCCATCAGCATGGCTCAAGGACAACATTAATCCATATTGCCCGACTCCATGCAGCCATAAGGATCATGCCACAAACCTCAATGCAAAGAACATAGACACGGTGCCAGGTGAAAAACAATGGGCCGAAATGGTAGCAATAGTACCCAGGGCTTCCCGGGTCGATAGTGGCGGGTGGGCCCCCGACAGGAGGCCAGGTTGTATTCATAGGGATACCATGGATACCTAGACATGAATTATTGCTACTCAGTTAGAAAACGAATTGCAATACAGAAATCAAGAATTAGACCACACCTGCGATTTGATAATACGACAAAACGTCATTCTTGGGTCTCTCGGACATGATTTGCAACGCCTTTATGAACAAGATGAGTTGTTTGGGATCATTCTTAAAGTCATCGATTTCCTTGCGCGGACAGATGCCGCCAGTCTTGATACCCTGAATTAGGTAGACAGAGTCTGGGCCACGCTTGGGTGCCATCGTGCTTGTTACCCACGTGGGTCTGAAGTTCTTGCGATAGGAGAGATGCGGTTATAGTGAGTTGGTTCTCTCGCGGTTTGTTGCCTTAGTACGGGGTGAAGGTTGAGTTTTATAGACTTAGATAAAAGTATTAGTTACACTCCTTCTCTTACCACCGACCTGGAAAGTCTCCTTATTGGTAGCCTGATGGATATCCTTTCTGCGCCTTCGGGGCCGCCAGACGGAATTGCTAAGGGACAACCGATGCATGTGTGCAGAGCTGGCAATATGTCTCAGTGGCCTAGGTGTAAGCACTATTAGTACTGGAGGGTGGGAACCTCAAAAGCTGATCTTTGTCTTCAGTAATGGGACCCAATTGGAAAACTAGCATGGTCGTCTGCCTTGAGCTCGCTATCCCGCCCACATGCACTATCAGCTGCGTTTCCCCCCCCCCCCCCCCCTTTCCGGACTTTTCGTCTCAAGCAAACGCGTACCCTGCGGTCTCAGCTGTAAGCTTTCTGCTATCCTCGACTGCTGACCCCACTGCAGTGTGTTGCTGGATATGACGTTTATCAAACTTGGAAGGCGTATCGCATACCCACTCAGCGTGATGTATGGGTAGGACTGAACAGCCTCAATTAGGAATTGTTGGTGATATACATCGTGTAAGAGCGTGGGGGTTTTACAAACTAGCACCCTGCTGATTTTTGTCAATTGATATTGCGAATGTAATCTAACCTAACTTCCATGGTCTCGAGTGAATCTGTAATAAGTTGCCAACTACACTTGTTGAGCGTGAATATCTCTCTTACCCATGCTATCAGGATCCCCGGCTGCTGCATATGTAAGACAGACTGACCCCACAACCACCTAGGTACTTAGGCTCTAACCAGGATGCTTGCCTACTTACCGTAGATCCTCAGATCTACATAGTCTGGTTGCATGACCCCTCCGTAGACTACAGATCTGCAGACGCTCCCTGTACATACAGTACTGTGGCTCTCCTGCGAGGGGTAATGCAACCAGACTAGGGCTCTCTACCGGTAATGACAGTAACTACATCCAGCGACCCGACTGGCTAATGCACCTGCAATGTTTGTGCTTAAAGACTGACAGATGTCGCTTGACGTCGATGTCTGGATATCTTTGGAGGCTCTTGGCATTGTTTGTCCACAATAAATATCTGAAGACGGTTAGGCTCTGCATATACAAACATTTTGAACAATATATCATGACTGCTCCTTCCTCTCATATGTTAATGGAGCTTGATATAGAGGTGACTGTGATCATTGTAATTGGAGGAGGTCCAAGTGCCCTAGCAGGGTTGTGAGATATCTACATTGTTAAACGGGAGTCTTGTGCCGTTAAGTTAGTGGAGGTTGTAAAACCTGTACAGTCACAACTTGCTAAACCGGAACGCCTTTAACCGGAAAACTTGACTATTACGGACGGGCTTTGGCGATTTTGGAACTACAGCGCAAAATTTTATTGGCTATACCGGACAAATAGTAAACCGAACCGGACAAGCAATCTCAAGAATAAAGAAATATATACATAGAAAATTAATTAGCAGAACCGGACGGGGTACCTGAGGGAGAGGAAGTTGGAACCCAGATGTCCTTAAGTGATGCTTGAACCTTATGCTTCTGCTGATAATATTTAAGTCCTTCTTGTGCCTGACTGATAGTATCAACCAAGTCTTGGATGGAGAGTTGAGTTGGAGTGTGCGGAAAAGCAAGAGCATAAACATACATGCTTTGGAAAAAGAGGTTGACAGATCTCATATTTCTTTCTCAGAGAGAAAGCCCGCTTATTGCCCATCCTATAATATTATTAGCGACCTCCTAACACTGTCAGAACATTATAGATCTTACTTATTATTGTAGCGAGACTGGAAATATGTCTAGGTATGAGTCATGACTTCCGATATGCTTCTTTCCTTTGATTTGAGATTTTACTGCGCCGCCCGCAAAATTTTGTTATACCGGACGCTAGTCTAAACCGGACAGGATCCTGGGGATTTATGCAGTCCGGTTTAGCAAGTTGTGACTGTATACCCCGCCTTCATTTATTACTGATACTATGCCCAAAAGAGCTAAGCGATTAACCCGGATGAATTCAGGACAAGGCAAGTTAATCCAGCGGATATGTACAGCAAGGTAAACTCGAGTGCTAATAGACAAAAGCAAAGACGGAAGAAGCAAAGTGACGCAGTGGCTCAAGTGCCAAACTACAAAGCAAAATGACGTAAAAAAAATAAAAAAAAAACGCGAGCAAGATTCAAGAAATTAGACTTGAGTGTCATTGGCAAATTCGGCAAATTCGGCAAAATCGTGGACAAAGATAGAAGTGCAGGTCGTAGAAAATATGAGCATGAGAATCATTCGATATAAAAATGTGAATCCCTCGGTTTCCATACAAAGCAGGAACTAAGAATGCATTTGATAATGGTAAACGTCACCATATGTCCTTTCCCTCTGTACTAGTACTTAGTCTGGTTGGCACTACTCTGCTGGGAATCTTACCGATAGGGACTAGAGACGGGAGGGGTCGTGCCGGACTAGGGCTCCCCTGACAGATACTAATACCGTACGGAGTGTAGAGACTCGAGTTAGTGTATTCAGCAGCGCTAACACCATACATATGCGTCGGTCACGTAGATCGTAAGTCAGGGCTGACTTGAAACATATCAATTTGAGCACGAATAAAGTTCAGTACGAAGAGTAGAAACAATGGAATCTACAGTAAGCCTTCTGCCGGCTCTTCAGGTAATGTATGACAGTCATCAATATCGCTACTAGTACTCGTACCAACTTTGAAATCCTTTGCTGCAGAGCTTTTAGTCTGTAGGTACTGTAGCTCATGATATCGTCTTCCATCCAAGGAAGAGTAACTTAAAGGTCCTAGAATGCCTTCTGAATCATAGCTTCTTTTGTCTTTGCAAAATTGAGACCATGCACAGTTGTGTCATGATCCGCCGGTCTTCCAACTGACCAGACAAGACCGGGATTCTCCTGTGTAACTATAGTAGCTGCCTCAATTTGATTTGGAGGCCAGTATTCCTTAGTGATATTACACATGATCCACCACCGCTGCCTGGACTTCTGCAGCTATATTCACCGACAGCGCTTGTAGAAGCTCCTTGAAGGCATTATGGACCTACATTCCCATCTCCGACGTTCACATAACAATGAGCCCAGGCATTTCTCATTAAACCATTAAATCTGCATATGCAGTTCACATTGAATTGCGCTACCAAATAACTTGAGTGGATAAAGAATGTGCACCCAGCCTTGTTTACCCCACCAAGAAACAAATTGGTCTGGGTACTATAATAATACCCAGCCGCCGGATGGCATGCTTATTTCGAGAGTCAGAAAATATGGATTCGTACCAGACTACCTACAGTAGAAGATGGGTACCGCTGCCGCGGTAATAATTCGTAGTCTGATTGGCACGTAATTCGAAATTAAGAACCCCCCTGAATAGGTTTAGTGTTTATGCATGTGTTCGAGGCTAGTTAGGATCTACGACATCGCCTTGTAATGAAAATCATTCTGTCAACGTATTTCAGTGCCATCCGGTCCCATCTACATGCGTAGTGCGTTCCCGGGGGATAGCTCTTCCGGCTATTTTTCTGAGGTTGGGGCGCCATTGTAGTAACTCTCTCCCAGCGGCCCTCCATCTCTTAAACAGAACTCTAATTTCCTCTAATCTTCTGTTTCTGAATCTATCTCTTCCTCACTTTGGTTGCAATTGCAGTGTTGGGCATCTTGGCACTTATGGCCCATAAAGAGGCCGGTTGGGGGGAGGGGTGATGTAAGTAGGTTTGGGTAATGGACCAGGGCATAATCTAGCCATTTCTGTGATACTTACGTTGGTAGATCTACTGCACTGGGACATTGTTGTAACCGTGAGACTCGAGTTATTCGGCTAGCGTAATTTCAATGTGAGCTGCATAGCAAGAGTGTTTCTGTTTTTTCTGTTGAGGTTAACTTCACTTATGGAGGGTGTTCTGCCAACCAGACTAGAACTTCACCAGAAGGATGCGATCTGCCTCTCTCCAACAGGTTTACATTTGAGCATACACCAGGATTTGCCATACAAATATATCTTGGCGCGCTACCGGGTATGCAGCCCACATTGAAATTACAACTGTTGTAGCTGCATCAACTTTATCTATTTTTCCACTGTGGCATATGTCCACACTAAGCTTTTGAATGCAAATGCCCTCGCATGTGCAGTCCTTTTCCCCGCTTTAACCTTTGCTGGAATTTAACTCAATTGGGACTATTAAGTATCCTACAAGAAATCTAATTTCATGTTCTCACAGTCGGCAATGTCTCGTCACAATTCCCAGCCCCTAGAAAACGGATCAGGGTATTGACTGGCAAAATTTATTGTGAATATATAATTGCAGATTGTCCATGATAGGAGATATTCTTCTACCAGATACATACCTACTTGTTTTGTACAGCCTGCCATATATTCAATATTTGTCCCTTCCGAGCTTGATTTTCATCCTGTGATATATCCAATATTCACTCTTCCTAGCTTGGTCTACAGCCTGTGATATATCCACCTTCCTCAGCTTGATATTCAGCCTGCAATATATGCAATATTCGCCTCTTTCCTAGCAGGGTGTTCAAACCGCCCTATACACAATATCAGCCCGTTCCCCAGCTTGACGTGCAACCACCTAGCCACATGGCCGCTATAATTTTTCATATCCACCACACCCATGTTTACCCTGAACTCCCTAATACGGAAGTCCTTGTTTCCCCTTTTTACATTTATCTATCAGTATGATGTTAGTCCATTATATATATCCTCTCATTTTGCTACCTTTTGTAAATTAATCAAGCCTTCATAATAAGGTTTATATACTTTGCGATAAGCCTACTTATGTCTATACCCACTGCTATTCCTGATGAGATCCAGACTGTGTTCCTTACATGGGCGCAGTCCCACCAGAATCGCACTCGGTTTGCGAATAAGTGGTATGACGAGTATCTCGCCTTCTTATCCTTTACTCTAGTCGCATTATATATTGGGTTATTATTTTATTTTTTTGCCTGTCGCATTCTATTTATTTCTTTTTGGTTTTTTTTTATATTTGATTTTTTTTGTATAATATTTTTGGTTTGTTTGCTGGTGTGGTGATAATTTCACTCGTATTTTGGTTTGTTTATTTGTTGGGTGGTCATTTGTTGATGAGAAAACATTTCGTGCATGCATTGGTTGTGTAGGTACATATTAGTGGGCCACATTGCGTTAGGTAACTATGTATGTAAGAAGTATGTAGGGTCAGTTCAGAAGGAAACTAAGTACAACCGGTCACGTCTTGCATATTACTGATTGAAGTAATGATTGATTTGACAGATGACAAATAATCCCGGCCACATTAATTTCTGCCATAAATTCCAAATCCGTGTGTATCACCTTCGCTCTCGTTTCCAAAGCACCATACCCTCGCCAAAAGGTTTCCGAACACAGAAAAGCTCAATGCAAATCATTCATGAAGTCGGCTAATATTTGAAATCCTCATCCAAGTGCAAACCAAATGGCTTTCCTTCAGTAATTCTCCTCAACGGCTCAGTGCGGAAGGGTCCGCCAATGAGATTGGCAGGATCCTCTGGGACCCTTCGTGACACACCCACCTGAAGGGACTTGAATTTATCGCTCGAGATTTCTTCATTGGCGTTCTTGCCCTACACGTAAAACATCATCAGCTCAAGGCCTTCTTAATGAACATAGGATGGTTTTTCAGTACATACCCCCAATGAGTAGCACTTCCACTGCAGGGATTCCGCCAACTTTTGCTCGATGTTGTCGCTGAGGTTCCGCCCAAGCCCGCTCAGATTCCCCTGTTCGTAGAGCTCTCTCAGCTTTGGAGAAATCAAGGTTGAAGTTGTAACCGTGTGGTGTTCTGCACCGGCTTTTTCACAGCTCGCGCACCCAGTCTCCAGTGGACTCACAAAGTTTACGATTGAGGTGACCAATACTTCCTTGTTATCCACTTTCAACGAGATGTCTAGGTAGAAGGGGCCAACTTCATGCCTGGGTATATGACGCGTGTTAGTGAGACCCAGTGAATCAACCACGTACACCCGTACACCCGCGGGCCATAGCTTACGTATCATATTTAGCAGTAACTACATATTCATCCACGTCAAGGACAGGGCCCTCAGCAGGCACTATTGGCTGCGAACGACCCTTCGGGGCATCGGCATATAGATTAGTTACTCTCGCAATTAGGCTCTCTTGGTCCTTGATAAGAGCCAAGTCCGGGTACGTGTATCCCAGATTGTGGGGGTAGCGGCAGCGCTCAGATGTCCAGAACCCCGTGCGGCTATATCGGAAAGGGATGAGTTCCTTGACGTTGCTCTCATTGTCCATCCATGCATTGTTGTTGGCTGCTTGCCACATAGCGCCAATCCGGTCGACATTACTATAAGTATAAATTAGCATTTAAGGTACTGGGGCGCTCGAGAGATATATATAGTATAGGCAAAGAAAAAACACTGATGCTCACCAATGCCAAAGGAAGAAGATAGGGTCAAAGCCTGCCGCTGGGACAACTGTCATATTACCATTCTTCGCGCGGTAGCCACCAGTGTTAACATGGACACTGCCGTGAACGGCATTCAGATTGTTTCTTGCGGTATCCCCGGAGGCTCCATCACCCTCGGTGAAACCCCCGTAGGAATGGTTGTTGATTATGAGGTCAATCAGGTTCGCGCGCCAATTGATAGTCTCTGTTCGGAAAAAGCTCTTGAGACTGTTGATGTCGGATTTGCCTGTTTCCCAGGCGAGAACGTTCTGAGGGTCTTTTGGATTATAGGCCGGTGCGTGTCGTACAGTTCGGGTTTGAATGCTCAACTACGTGTTTAACTTTGGTTAGCACCATGAGCTCCCGACAGTTGTGGGGATGGGAACAAGCATAGAAAGGGGAATACTCACTGGAAAGCCGCCCACGTTTGGGAGTCCACTTTTTCCTCCTGGAAAAACATATGCATACCATGGGTTTTGGTCCTTCGAAGATTCCAACGTTTCTTTTAGTGCAGAGTCGGGGAGGCAGCAATAGTCCCTGCCGTTCACAATATTGTTTGAGCGGCGGAGGGCAAAGTCCCAGTAAGGAAGACGCCAGGTCTCAGCAGCCGTTTTCCACTTGTTCAACTCGTCCGGGTCCGTGACGTTGCTGAGCAGATATTCTGGATCATTCGGGTCAATGAGTTGGATGATAATGTCGTGTAATGCTTGCTAATTAAACACAGTTGTTGGGATCATCAGCATAGCTCAAGGACAACATTGATCCATATTGCCCAACTACATGCAGCCGTAAGGACCATGCCACAAACCTCAATGCAAAGAACATAGACACGGTGCCAGGTGAAAAACAATGGGCCGAAATGGTAGCAATAGTACCCAGGGTTTCCTGAGCTGATAGTGGCGGGTGGGCCCCCGACAGGAGGCCAGGTTATATTTTCAGGGGCACCATGGATACCTAGAAACGAATATTGCTACCCAGTTAGAAAACGGCTAATATTACAACACAGAAATCAAGAACCGGACCACACCTGCGATTTGATAATACGACAAAACATCATTCTTGGGTCTCTGGGACAATATTTGGAAGGCAGCTATGAACAAGATGCGTTGTTTGTCATCCTTCCAAAAGTCATCGATTTCCTTGCGCGGACTGATGCCGCCTGTCTTGATACCCTGAATTAGGTAGACATAGTCTGGGCCGCGTGTGGCTGCCATCGTGCTTGTAACCTACGTAGGGTCTGAAGTTCTTATGATAGGAATGATGCGTTTACAGTAGATTGGTTCTCTCGCGGTTTGCTGCCTCAGTACGGGGTGAAGGCTGTCTTATATAGACTTAGATACAAGTATTAGTTACACTCCTTCCCTTACCACAGACCTGAAAAGTCTCCCTATTGGAAGCCTGATGGCTATCCTTTCTGCGGCCGGGGCCACTGCTAAGGGATAACCAATGCATGTGTGCAGAGCTGGCGATGTCACAGTAGCCTAAGGTGAAGCACTATAGTACTTGCAAGCGGGAACGGTGGGGGCACTGCACCCCCAAAACCTGATCTTTGCCTTCAGTAATAGAACCCAATTGGAAAACTAGTATGGTTGTTTATTTTACCTGCCGTTCAGCTCGCTATCCCACCCACTCAGCTGAGTGCCCCCCTTTGCGCACTTTTCGTCTCTAGCAAACGCGTACCCTGCAGTCTCAGCTGCTAGAAGTATCCTCGTGCTGCTGACCCCGCTGCAGTGGGTTCCTGGATATGACGCTATCAAACTTGGAAGGCGTATCACATACCCCTCAGTGTGAACAATGGGTACCTAGGTCTGGACAGCCTCAATTAAAGGTAGCCCCGCATTGATATAAATTGTCTAATGAGCTACAAAGGCAATTTGAGAAGTGTAAGAGCGTGGGGTTTTTACAAACAAGCACGCCGCTGATTTTTTATCAATTGATATTGCGGAAAGTGTAATTTAACCTAACTCCCATGGTTGAGCGTGAGTATCTAGTGGTAAGCTCTTACCCTTTCTATCAGGATCTCCGGCTGTTGCATATAAGACATACCCCACAAGCGGTACCTGGGTACTTAAGGCTCTCCTCAGCCGCTCCACTACATACTGCTACTGTGCGGATGCAGTTGTTTATCCGATGATATCATCAAATATTATTAGAGAGATTTTGCACCCTTGCGAAAATGACAGTAACTACGGTACGCTTAAGACCGACAGTCGTCTGGATATATCTTTGGAGGCTCTTGGCATTGTTGTCCACAACAAACATCGGAGGACGTTGGCTCTCCACGCGGTATCAGAATGGCCTTACGGGTAACGAATTCAAATTGAACAATATATCATGACCGCTCCTTCCTCTCATATGTGCTTGGAGCTCGATATAAAGGTGTCCTGTGATCATTGTCATCGGAGGAGGAGGATTGTGCAAGCACTCACTGCACATCCCCCACATGCATGTCATCTGCAGATCTGCCATCGTATGTTGTTGCACGTTGATGATTACTTAGAAGAGATGTCAATCGGAACTTGCAAAACCTCTGTTTCTACACTTTCGTACGGGATATCTAGCATGCAAGGGTGGCAAAAAACCTCTCTAACGACTGGGGTGTTTCTTCCTTCCTTCCGGATAGAAGCTAGGGCCTGAACAATTTGATTCACCTTAAAATAAAGAGGTGATCTTGACCCTACCTCGCCACAAAGATCACCACAGCTTTCCATCTGAACGCTAATCCTCGTTCTCTCACATTCTTTCCAAATAAACACTCCTAGGCTACCTTCCATGGTAGGATGCGCCTGGAAAGAGTTTTGGGGGCAAGGTTCTCTGGCTCTAGCAAATTTGCGCTCTCGGTGTCCGGGATATACCGCTCATTCAACATAAGAATATTCAAACCAAGATTGGCTTGGGTGATGCTCTGAAACACACCACCAAGGAACCACCAACTGTACATTCTTTCTTGGTCTCAAAGGTCTTCAATTCCACGGCGACAGTGGCACTGAAAACCTTTGACCTTCTTCCTTTTATCGTGGGGAGATTAGCGAAGTTTTGGTTATTATGCTGAGTCTACCGTACTCCTTATAGAGCTGGAGTTGATCCCTACCCAGAGTTCATGCTGACTATGATATTGTCCTCAAGAGGGGCTACATATCAGGTCCCTTGTTGCCCACTTGTCGATGTCATACACGGAGAATACATTGTAAAAATCGCACGCTAAACTATTCGCAACTGCTAAGGTGACTGGGGGTCCAGGTCCAGGTGTAGCTGGACTGTATAGGTATGCAAGTAAGGAAGTTGACCATATTGGACCCTATGAATTGCAGATATAGCCTGATCTAAATTAACATTGCTGATGATTTCAAGGTCCGGTGTCTACGACCTGATATCTGACAATTTCTTCCCTTATGAAGTATAGATCAACTTAATTCTTAGTCCCTTATCCAGTGTCCGAAGAGGGGCATAGATCGTCTTCATTGTCGTCTCACGCTCGAGTTTTGTTGGCGTTCTCTTGCACCATAACTTAGAAAGGTTTTGCACCCTTGGGAAAATGAAGTAACTACAGAACATTACAGAAACCCGACTAGCTAATGCACCTGCAAGGTCTGTGCTTAAGCCCGACGAGGATAAAAAGATGTGGAATTGACATCGATGTCGTCCGAACTCTGGATATTTTTGGAGGCTCTTGGCATTGTTGTCCGCAACAAATATCTGAAGACGGTTATATCAGAATGGCCCTACGAGTAATGAATCCAAATATTACATCAAGCCCCACATCAAGCTCGTAAATCCTATACAAAGATTTTAAACAATATTTCAATGACCGCTCCTTACTCTCATATGTGATTGGAGCTCGTTATGGAGGTGTCCTGTGATCACTGTCAT
Organism: Terfezia claveryi; assembly: GCA_015179025.1. Taxonomy (NCBI): domain Eukaryota; kingdom Fungi; phylum Ascomycota; class Pezizomycetes; order Pezizales; family Pezizaceae; genus Terfezia; species Terfezia claveryi. The sequence continues at coordinate 28,795 of WHUX01000081.1, forward strand.
CGGAGGAGGGCAAGCCCTTGATGCCCTATCATCAACATCCGCCACATCAGCATGTCATCTTTCCGTACTCACAGAGGTCCAAGTGCGCTAGCTGGGTTGTGAGATATTTACCGTGCAAGAGAGCAAAACCTCTCTGTTAAACGGGAGCTTGTGCCGTTAAGTTGGTGGAGGTTGTAAAACCTGTATCATATACCCGCCTTAATTTATTACTGATACTATGCCCAGAGGAGCTAAGTGATTGACGTTGCCGCGATTGCAGCAATTACAACTTGGAGAATATAGGAATGAATTGGAATACCCTCCGAATCGATCTTTCACAGAGTTTGGTTGGTATTAAGAGAATACCTACCATGTTTAGATTCTTGATATAAGCTTCTTTTTTTTTTCTTTTTAATACTCAGTACTCATGCGGTCCCAGTAAGGGACCATAATGAGCCACCCTGGGACCCAGGTGGATTCAGGACAAGGCAAGTTAATCTGCCAGGTCCAGCGGATATGTGCAGCAAGGTAAACTCGAGTGCTAATACAAAAGCAAAGTCAAAAGAAGCAAAGTGACGCAGTGACTCAAGAATCGACAGAGCAAAATGACGTAAAACAATCTAAATAAACCCGCACAAGACTCAAAATATTACAGTAGACTCGAGTGCATCGGCAAAATCGGCAAAATCGTGGACAAAGGTGGAAGTGCAGGACTGGAGAAAACCTGAGCATGAGAATACATTCGATATAAAAAATGTGATCCCCTCGGCCCCAATACAAACTATTTGATAAAGGTAACGTCACCATATGTATTCTTGGCCTTTCCCCTCTGTACTAATACTCTTCTGGTAATCTAACCGATACTTAGGGACTAGTCTGGTTGGCACCTTAGGGACTAGGTAAGTAGTCTGGAGAGTCTTGCCACACAGGGACTCCCCTGCCATATACCGTTGAGACTCGAGTTATTCGGCAGCGCTATCACCATACATACATATGCGTGGGGCACGTAGATCATAAGCCATGGCTGACATGAAACATCAATTTGAGCGCAACTAAAGTTCAGTATGAAGAGTAAAAACAATGAAATCTAAAGTGAGTCTTCTGCCGGCTTTTCAGGTAACGCATAAAAAATCACCAATATCGCTACCAGTACTCGTACCAACTTTGAGCCTTTACTTTGTAGGTAGCTCATGATACCGTCTTCCATCCACTGGTCCAAGGTCCTAGAATGCCTTCTGAATCATAGCTTCTTTGTCTTTGCAAAATTGAGACCATGCAGTTGAGTTGTCATGATCCGCCAGTCTTCCAACTGACAAGACAAGACCGGAATTCTCACGCTCCTGTGTAACTACAGTAGCTGCCCCGAGGCCAGTGTTCTTCAGTGATATCACACATGATAAAGTGGTTCGATCATCTGTATCATCACTTCAATTTATTTAGTCTTGCTATAGCTTCTCTCTCTTTGCTGGACTGGGACGGTGGTGGAGGACTCTCCGAGCTAATGGCTTTGGTTTAGGCCCATACCGGGTTGTAGTGGTTGGAGGAAGCCCGCCTTATGGACTTCTGCAGCTATATTCACCGACAGCGCTTGTAGAGGCTTCCTTGAAGGCATTATGATAACTAGGTACAGTGCCTACATTTTCCATCTCCGACGTTCACATAAGAATGAGCACAGGCATGTCTCATAAAAACCGTTATGTCTGCATATGCAGTTCACATTGAAATCACGCTACCGAATAAACTCGAGTCTACGGTATACGGTATAGGGAAAACTGGTGAATAAGACTCCTTGCTTGTAACTGAATCATACTCTCAAAATCCGAGTCAAGGACGCTAATCTGCCCACAACTAGTAACGCGCCTACCACAAAAAAGGAAAGAGCAAAGATATAGACAAGGAGTCTTATTCACCAGTTTTCCCGGTATTGGATAAAGATGTGACCCAGCAGGTTCTCGTGCCCAAGACCGGTTTACCCCACAAAGTTCATCCCACAAAGATCTGGGCACAATACCCAGCTGCCCGATGACATGCTTATTTCGAGAGTTTATAAACAAGGTTAAATGGACTCGTGGCATGAAACCAGCTAGAAGCATGGATATTGCTGCGAGTTCCCGTCCGATAGTCTGGTTGGTAACCAGACTAACCGTCCGAACTTAAGAACACCGGACCCCCCAGAATAGGTTTAATATGTATATGCATGTATTAGGGGCTAGTTGGGGTTCAGATATAACTCTTGGTGAATTGAGACTTATTCCTCATAGCCCCCCTAACAGGGCCGCATAGGAGTATCAAGTATTTAAAAAAAGAAAAAAAAAATAGGATCAACATTGAAACGTCGGAACCATCAGCAGTAGTAGATGTCAGTTCTGGTACCCACCACATATATCAGAAGTCTCTTCCGTAGATCAGGAATCCACGACATCACCTTTTGTAATGAAAAATCCATCTGTCCACGTCTTTCGATGCCATCCGGTCCCACCTCTCGAGAGCATACCTGTTCATCTTTTACTCCCAGGGATAGCTCTTCCGACTATTTTTCTGGGGTTGGGGCGCCATTGTATCTCCCAGCGTCCATCTTTTAAACAGAATACTAATGCCCTCCGGGTCTTCTGTTTCTGAATATATCGCTTCCTCTCTTTTGATTGCAATAGCAGTTGTTGGGTATTTTGGCACTTGTGGCCCATAAAAAGTCAAAGCGGAGACGGTTCGGGGTATAGGTAATGGACCTGGGCGTAATTTAGCCGGAATCGAGATACCTGTGATGCTTACACTAAGACATTATTGTAATGTGCCGTTGTCAGACGCAGACCCCGGCCCACATTCGAAATTAAGAATCGGTTCTTGATTTCGAACTACTGCGGTAGAATAAGGCTGATCTCATCTCTCACATGGACACAAACCCCTGATCCCTTGCTACATATGGATATCCCCCCTTACTGAATTGAACATTCGAATTCCCTGCCGGACCTATCCCAATAGGTAGGCCTGCATATGATTATTGGAAAAGCTAACAAGGGTGTATGAAATTTTGAAGTACAGACTAACGGACAGCAGCTGCATCAACTCTATCTTTCTTCCACTGTAGCATATGTCGACACTAAGCTTTTGAATGCCAATGTCCTCGCATATGCGGTCTTTTTCCCCGCTCTAACCTTTGCTGGAATGCTTTACTCAATACAGTATCCCACAAGAGTCTAATCTCACGTTGTCACAGTCGGCAATGTCTCGTCACCATTCCCAGCCTCTAGAAAACGGATCAGGACATTAACTAGCAAAATTCATTTCTGAATATATAAGATGATGCGGATTGTAATAGGAACATGTGGCCGGAACGCGTATGTGTGCGTGAATGATTAGCACTGTAATAATAGGAATGCGTGGCCGGAAGGCTTGTCAATGTTACGAGTTCAGGTAAATGAAATAGTATTCGATAACAGGTCTCGAACAGAACAGTGCTTGGGTCTTGCCCTCTCAACACGAAGGTAATTTCCTGGTATTACCCCATATTTCTTACCAGACGGTCGATTGACATCATTGATCGATCGTCGTCAACATCATACCACACTTATACTCCTATGTCGACCCAGTTGTATGTCAACGTCATAACGTCGGCGAGACGGATCCTCGGATCGTTCCAAAGCCTAGTATAGATAGTTTTATCGCTAACGGACTACGATTCCGGTTCGAAGGCAGCTTATTGATGCGCAATACCATTGCACATTTGGTACGTGTCTTGTATTGCGAACGGCTCCATAACTCCTTACTGTTCCGGCCCGACCCTCTACTATCTGTATAGAGATCTGCCTTGCTGCCCTAATGATTGATCAGGCCATATCGCCACTTGAGTCCATTCTACAGTTGTTCTTTTTGTCCTTTGCTTCCCGCGCGCCGGGCCTGGCACATTAACTTGCCTGGTCCTGAATCCACCCGGGTTTCCGGGTGGCTCCTCATGGTCCCCTTATTGGGACCGAATAGGAGTAACAAGTATTTAAAATAAAAAAAAAAGATCAGGCCATATACCTGGCACAGGATTACGGGTGCAGCGTCGGGACTCGATTTCCCAAATGCGCCTCACACGCATTTGGAGACCTCTTGTAATCGAGCTCGTAACACATTGCCCATGATAGGGGATATTCTTCTACCAAAGACCTACTTCTTTTTGTACCAGGGCAAGTCTTATTCCTACAGATGACGCTCAATACAAGCATATCGTCCGGACGGCGAGGAATATGCTTATAACCAATATATTCTTATATCACGAGAAAATGAGTAAGTATAGAATAAATTCGGAAAAGTTGCAGAATAGCATTATCAATATGACAGAAGTATACAGGAGGCAAATAAAGAGATATACGGAAGTACAGGGGCCAGAATCTCAAGAGGAGGAGAGCCATAATTTGCAAAGTAGCGATTGTGTATTGAGCTTCGTTATGTCGTAACAATTCTTCGCCAACGTTGCAGAGCGGGGTTATTTCTTATCGATAAGCCTCTCTTTGTGGCTTAGTGCGTCGCTTGATACAAGCATACTATGGTGAATAAGCGAAAAAAATAAGAATATTCTAGTATCCAAAATATGCTTATTTACTATGTGGGTATGCTTGTATCGAGCGTCATCTGTATATACATATAATAAGGGTATTCTTATATCAAAAATCTTATACGAGAATATATTGATAGTTCATATACAGCCATCTTGTTACACAACCGCACGATCCCGGTCCCTGGCATTCAACTTTCAAGGTTCTGATATTTATTATTGATTCATTTAGTCAAGTGATCTTTAAGAAAGTCGAATTTTCCTCCAAAAGAGCCTGAGTATGCAGTCTCATAAATACGAAACAGGTAAAAGTTCAGATGCAAAAAATAATGGGTGTAGCTTTGGATAGCGAACAGTTCAGGGGGGATTTAAAAAATAATATACCGTAGAATTCGTCCGATAAGATAGTAATATTGTTTAGGACAGTAATCGCGAATAGGACCGTGATACAACCCGGCTGCAAAAGACACTGTAGGGGTACCGCCAATACGACAGTATAAGGTTGCTAGAAGGTTAGGGATTCCAAATGGTGAAGGTTTTGTTATGTTTGTCTCCAACCTTATCTTCACTGCAACAACAATGTCGTTCAGCAATGCCACCAAAACGACCTGGTCCCATACTTGAAAACACTGTCAAGCGGCCTCGTTAACAGTTCGCTTTGAACAGGACCAAAGCGTTTGAACCAGAACAGGCAGTAGAAGTGACTACAAATGTGGAAGCTACTAATGAACTAGCAGATTCATACATTTGCTTGCCTGCCTATTACAGGTCAGCGGAGAAAGCAGTATACACGGGATTTTAAGCTAGCAACAATTACATACTAGAGGAAATACTCTATACTAACTTTTAGAAGGGTTGGGATTAAGCAAGTATGCTATTGCTAACGGTTGAAAATTTCCGAGTGGATGCATCAGAAATGAAGCTCTTATTCTTGCAATGAGAGGCAAACAAAAAAAAAAAGCAAACTACAGCTCGAATGGCACAGTTCCCGGAAATGGAAAATTATATCCATGAAAAGTTTCTGAAGCTACGTGAAGCTGGAGTGAAAATAGGGCGGTCATGGTTTATTGCAGAGGCAAAAGCCTGGTTTGAAGCTTCATACCCAGAGCGTATTCAAGTAGATGCTTTATTTCAGAAAGCGAGATGATGAGTACGATCCTGAGTCCAATTCTGGAGAGGAAGATGCAGTGGGGGAGAAAGTTCAAGCATAACGGCTGAGGGTGGTAGAGTGTTAAATTTAATAGCTGGACCCTGTTAGATAGCGCTAAGTAGTATAAGAAAGTAACCGTATTTAAAACAGTAATCGCGAATAGCACGGTGAGGATGCTACAGGCAAAACAAACGTGCAGTGAACAGGCGTTATAAGCAACTCCTGGGGACCGGGAAAAAGTTGCTTATAGGGCGAGTTTTCTTATAACGCGAGATGCATACAAAAATTGGGAAATGTCCAGGAGAGGCCTAAAAAAACCCGTGATACGGTGATAGCAGTCTAATGGTGTGCCCCCGAGCCATGCCTTGTAGAGTCTCAATATCTCGCTTTTCTCGATACAGAACGGCCTCCACCTTCTCTACTCGCGGTGAATTGACATGAGGATTTTGAAGACGAAAGAGACGTAGGGCTTCAAGACCTTCAAGTGCAGCTTGATAGGAAATAATAGGTACTTCTTGTATACCTTTCGGATCGGAATCAGAATCCTAAAGTGAAATAGGCTCATATGTATCTAAATTAGGAAACTGACCAATAGTGCCTCTGCCAACCATACTCGTGATATAAGCAACTTTTTTTTTTATATGTACTGTATTACTAAGCCAATATCTAAGAAACTTGCCTATAACCCGGGTTTCTTATTTCCCCTTACAAATTCTGTCGGGACCGGAGAATAGTTGCTTATATCGCGAGGTTTCTTATATCGTTGGATTTCTTAAAACGCGAGTTCACTGTACTGTGTTTAAAGACTACAGGTTTATCGGGCGATGTCTACGTTAGTCTAGTTGATGAATCGTACACCTGCAGCATGAGCAACCACTGTCCTGGTTAGAGGAGATAATGAAAAGGTGAATCAGTGAGGAACGAAAACTCTGATGTGAGTAAAAAACCATAGCGGGGAGGTGGACAACGAAAGAACAGACTTTGGACTCTAGAGAGATTTTTTTTTTTTTTTTTTTTTTTTTTTTAAATACTTGTGACTCCTATGCGGCCCCATCAGGGGGCCATGAGGAGCCACTCGGAAGCCCGAGTGGATTCAAGGGAAGAGCAAGTTAATCTGCCAACCCTGCGCAAATAGGTACAAATGAGGGGGGGCTCCATGCTATCATTAATGGACTTGCCAAAGACCCGTAGGCCTCAACCTTTGAACTGGACTAAGAGAAGAGTAGAACTAGGAAGAAGCGGTGTACACATGGCCAGTCAAACTGATGCACAGACAAGCCTAGGTACACCTCGGTACAGGCTGGCATACGGACAAGGAGTGAAAGGTCTCACAATTTGGTAACAGGCAGGTGACTACAATACAGATTCTGAGTAGTAGTAGTACAGAAGCTGTGGTCGCATAAGATCAGGAGAGCCGAGGACCCGTGTTGTAGTTATAGGAGACGAGAAGCGGAGAAGCATAGAGGAAGCTATGAAAATTTGTGTGCGGGCCCAGTAAGGGAGTTATGATTCAAGGACCGGCCCGACCGGGCAGGTTAAGCTGTGCGCTCACGCTGTTAAATACAGAACGAGCCTGATAAAGGGGATTTATAACATCTGCCAAAGGAATATGAAGCCCTGCCTAGGAATTTATAGTAGAAGCATATGGCTCACACCAAAGTCTCTTTTCCTCATTCCGGTTTGGGAATCTAGCATATGCAATGCCTATGCACCGCAATGCAGCTTGGCATTATTCAGCTCCAAAACGGGTTGCAATGGCAAGAGCCATGTAGTGATGAGTATTTTACCTTTACTGTTGCCTGTACGAAGTACTCTGCCCTGAATATAGCCATACTACCTTGAATATACCTAAATGGCTTACTCCGCATAAAGCCCAGAAGCAGTGAAGATGTAAGTACTACTAAAGTAAATCCGTAGAGTGCCTGCTCATTTCATGAGTTTGATTCATTATTCGGAGAGAAGGGGTTTAGAGGTAACTTGTTTTGACCTTTTTTGGTAGTGAATATTTTAATATATTGTATTTTATAGAAGCAAAAGCCAGTTAGCATTAGCAGTGCCAACAGCTATATGCAGTGTATGCAGTGCCGACAGCTATATGCAGTGTATGCAGTACCAATAGCTATATGCAGTGTATGCAGTGCCTGCAATATGAACACATATGAATATACTATATAAGAGGTTATATAAGTTCCTCAAGATGGGTGGATATGTCATGAGCTGTTCGGAATGAGGATATAAGAGCTCATATGAGTGAATAAGGCAAGCGTACCATTCAGCAATCATGGCAATTGGTGAACGGGGTAGCCGCATTATTATACAGTTAATATTAAGTTCAACCTTGGCAATTGCTGGAATAAGATAATTGCAAAATGATATGCTTTAATTTTGACTTTGGTAATGTTTTTTTTGTGCATGGAATATTTTTCTTAGAGAAATTATATAAATGGGCTGAAGTTTTGCAGACATAACTTATGTAGTACTCCAGTGCAGTTGTCCTTCTCATTCATTTGTCAATACCTTTACAGGCTACGTGACCCACTCCTTTCATAGCTTTTTTGCAGACTACATTACGGTTACCTTTCCAACTACCAGATATCTACTAGTTCAGCAATCTCAGATAGCATTTGCAGCAGCTTCCTAACTTGGATACAATGTGTTGAAAATAAAAAGGGTAAACGGTCTGATAAGGACAAGTATCTGGAATGTAATAGCTTTTTGATGTTTCCAGATAATAATTTCTACATGACAAAAAAGGTTAAACAACGCTGGTTTAATCAGAAGTATGATATATTCTAATTCTATTAAACCAACATATGCAGTCAAGCAAACATCTTTAAATGCACTCTGGTTACCCGGAACTGTGTTGACGTGATGTTTGCTGCTGACAGACTGAGTTCAGTAAGTTGCGTAGGGAGTAAAGGGTATACCTAGCATTTGCAATACACTAGAGTGGAGTTACGCCACTAGATGCCTTCTGAAAAGAATTGTAGCTCCCGAAGAGGAGCATCTTCTAGGGCTTGTTTTCATCCGTTTATTCGTCTAATATTATAATTAAATACATACATTATGTACTACTGTACTCCGTAATGCCTGTGCCAATGATTGTAATATTGACGTCAAGGGAACCCAGCAAACAAACTATAATGTGGGAAATTAAATTATCAATACTAAAGTTATAGTCTCATATCCTGACTTATTTAGTCATGATATTCCTTGAATTGAAATCACAGGAACATCAATATGTATTTCGATACATAGAACGTTTGATGCGAGAATGACATATATGAGTATGTACAATTTAAGTACTGATACTTACATATATACAGGTAATTGAGGCCGCATAGTCGTGATATGGCAACGATCCCTAAGAATATGAGAAACATCCTGTACCCCTTCTCTCAAGCCCTCCACTCTCAAGTTCCGCTCTCTCAAAGTCTCCTCTCTCTTCCGCTGCAAACTGGTTAGTTATCCCATACTACGTATTTCATATGAAGTCCTCACCGTCATCTTCACGATTCTCTTGCTCCTACACGGATTACATGTCCCTTTTCATTTAATTTTTTTAGATACTCAGTACTCATATGCGGTCCCAGGATGGGGACCATGATGAGCAGTCCGGAAATTCAGGACAGGGCAAGTTAATCTGCCAGGTCCGGCGGATATATACTGTAGACCAAAGCAAATACCACAAGCACTGTAACGCAATAAACTCACACGACGCAGTGAACTCAACGCAAGTGCCAATCGGCAAATCAAAAGGACGTGAAATGTTCAGCAAATTCAAACTAAACTGGAGTGCCAAGAGGGATTGCATGTCTTTCTTCATTCGTAAGCTATCCTGAGTAGAGTGCTGGGTTCGTATTTACGACAACAACGGGCGCGATACGGTAGAGGTGAAGTTTTGATTGCTAGCGAGAAGAGTTGTAAAGTAATCTTAGCATCAACGCCAGAGCAGGAGAGGTCACGTGCAAGAAGTCACGCGTTCTGACTGTTAAAAGTATATGCTTGCGTCACTAATGTCGATCACCGTGTTGATCAACTTGATTGTTAATGCTTCGCTCTTTGTTCTGCACAACTTCTTTGTTATCCTTTGTCCTGCAGACCTTACTATTGTGTGTCGTCATTATTGTCTGCTGTCGCTACTCTCTGCTATCGCTGTCTGTGTTCTACTGCAAGTCTCTTGCTCAGTGTGTGTGGTTTATTTAAACCAGTCAAAAGTCCTGTCTATATCGATCAATAAGTCAATTAAGATAACTGAGATACAAGCAATCTTCCGCTGCATATGAACTCATTCTTGCTGTAGTTTTTACAACAGGTTATGAGCCCGGGCCTTCTACTTATGAAGAGGCATTGTCTAGTGAGAATTCTATTTATTGGCAGCGAGCCATCGATGAAGAATGGAATTCATTACTTGAAAATCATACTTGGGTTATGAAAGATCGAATTGAGATTCCGGTTAATAAGAAACCCCTTGGAATAAGTGGGTATTCAAGCTTAAGACCAATGCTGATGGAACTCTTCGATATAAAGCAAGACTGGTTGTCAAAGGATATGAGCAGCAGGCAGGTCTTGACTTTGAGGAGACTTTTGCACCAGTTGCAAAATTTGTCTCAGTGCAAGTATTACTTGCTTTGGCAGCTGTATTGGATTGGGAAATTATACAGCTAGATATTAAGACTGCGTTCTTATATGGTACTCTTCATGAAGAAACATATATGGTATTTCCTGAAGGGTTTGAGATTGAAGGAAAGGTTTGTCTTTTGAAGAAGTCGATTTATGGTTTGAAGCAAGCACCGAGAGCCTGGTATGAAGATATTGATGAGTATCTTCAAAGCTTAGGCTTTATTAAGTCTTCAGCTGAGCCTAACCTATACATTCTTCCAGCTTATCAGCTTTATCTTATTCTTTATGTTGATGATATTTTACTGTTTTGTTATAGTCGAGGGAAAGCTGAAGAGATACGAGACCAGCTTAACCAGAATTATAAGATGACAGATCTAGGCTTACTTCGGAAGTTCTTAGGTCTTCAAATTATTCGCAATCGCTCCTTACGCCAAATCTTTATACATCAGACAGAATACGTTGAAGAAATCCTTCAAGTACAAGGAATGAACTCTTGCAATGCAGTATTGATTCCTTTGGAACCTACAGCACAGCTCCTATCACAAGATCCGAGTTCTTCAGACTCTAATACCGAGTTAAAAATGGCCTACCAAATACTCATTGGAAAACTCATGTATGCCATGGTTGGTACTCGTCCGGATCTTGCTTTTGCTGTTGCAGCTCTAGCAAAATATACCGCTATACCTACTGCTTAGTATATGGGAATTTGCAAGCGGGTTCTAAGATATCTCAAAGGTACTAGCTCCTATGGCCTTCTATACTCTAATAAGTCGCTCTGTATTGGGTATACAGATTCAGATTATGGAGGAGACAAGAGCAATCGAAGGTCTACGTCTGGGTATGTTTTTACTTTCACTGGAGCTGCTATCAGTTGGAAATCGCGGCAGCAATCAGTTGTTGCACTATCAACTACAGAAGCGGAATATATAGCAGCTACAGAAGCATGCAAGGAGCTGATCTGGCTAAATCGCCTATTTCTGGATCTCTCAATTCCACGTCTTCTTGGTGATCTTACTCCAGTACCTGGGCCTCCGCTTCTTTATATCGATAATCAAGCTGCACTTGCACTTGCGAAGAATCCCACGCATCACAATCGCACCAAGCACATCGATATCCGTTATCATTTTATTAGAGCTGAGATTGAAGCGGGTACTATCAATCTTCAGTCTATCGGTACAAAAGATAATGTAGCGGACATCCTTACCAAGGCCCTACCGAAGGCAACATTTGAAGCGCATCGGTCTGGAATGGGAATTTCTATTTTTCCGAGTCCTTAATATTATTATTATTATTATTATTCCTAATACTTCTCAATGTCCTGGCACTCTTTTATCCTAATTTTTCCCACGGGGTTTTTATAGGTTTTAACGAGGCCAGTGGTTATGTACGCACTCCAGTGGTTATGTTATGTACGCACTCCAGTGGTTATGTACGCACTTGTTCATATTGTACGCACTTTCATGAAGTATGCTCTTGCAACTGTACCGACAGTGTGCAGAGCAAGGTGGAGTGTTAAAAGTATATGCTTTCGTCACTAATGTCGATCACCGTGTTGATCAACTTGATTGTTAATGCTTCGCTCTTTGTTCTGCACAACTTCTTTGTTATCCTTTGTCCTGCAGACCTTACTATTGTGTGTCGTCATTATTGTCTGCTGTCGCTACTCTCTGCTATCGCTGTCTGTGTTCTACTGTTGCTGTCGCAAGTCTCTTGCTCAGTGTGTGTGGTTTATTTAAACCAGTCAAAAGTCCTGTCTATATCGATCAATAAGTCAATTAAGATAACTGAGATACAAGCAATCTTCCGCTGCATATGAACTCATTCTTGCTGTAGTTTTTACAACACTGACAATCTCTTGGCAGCGCCGAGCAATGGAGCCCGGAGTACTTCCCCGTGATAGTATTCAGGGTAAGTAGTTATTGTCGCCTATTTCATCTAGGTTGAGTTTTCCTTCCTCTGTAGTTGGCCCTTCCCCTGAATTGACTTCTACTGTATTTTAATTTGCACCTTTAGTACGGAGTTTCCAGTGCTGAATTCTCAACCGCTGGGCTCGATGTTGTTGGAGCTGATTTTGCACGATAGCTGACATTTTTGTGTTTTTTTACTCTAAATTCCATCAACCGCAGTCCGCGATCCCTTACCTTACCAAGAGTTGAGCTACAAATTCTAGCTGCGCAAGGTCTTTATGAACTAGAGTGTCGAGTTTTTTTTTTTTTTTATTGGGCAAGAGAATGTGGGCTCCCGCCCCCTTTCCCAGGTGATGAATGACATGAGAGGTTTTATATCATGAAGGTTTATGAAATGGTAAAGTTCAGCCTTTTTGCTACATATAAGAACAATTATCGGTAGGTAGGCTGATAGTTTAGGGTAAGGACATTCAAGGCGTACACTACTCAACAAGCTATGTAAACGCTTGATGACATATTGATATGATAAATAGTAAGTAGGCAAATTTGGATTGCACATGAATATAAATTGCAGTTAAGGGCATTCTCCACGAAATTTGCTCTCCGCTGCAGCCCCTCAAGAACCCCTTCTACACCTTTCTTTCCTCCAGCCACCTCCTCACTCCTTTCCATCCCACAACCACTAGCATTAACAAATATCCCTCCCCGCCCCACTTCCCACAGCCTCTATCCATCCTCAACGAACCCTCTCAAAGAAGAAAGGAAAGCCCGGAGCATGCTGAAAAGCGGGGCGTGGGGGGGTTTTGAACTTGTTCAATTCTGAATCAGGGAGAACCTTCCTTCCTTGGTAGGCAAGGCAAGGCGGGGTTTGATGTAGGCGGACTTTTTGACTTTCGCGGACCATGGAGAGGATGGTATGGAAAGCTTCGAAAGCGCCGGTGTGGGTCACAGGATGGAGGGGGAAGCCGGGAGAGGAGATGGGAAATGGTTTATTGGTATTAGGGAGTAGGTATGTACATGTTGATGCTGGGAAGGGAGAGGAGATGTATCTGGGAGGGGAGAGGAGAGAGGAGGCGGGAGGAGTGGAGATATGGGGTTGGTGGATGTGGGGGTGAGAGTGAAGAAGTTCATCTGGGCCCCGTCGGATGGGTATAGCTATGAGGGGAGCGTGAGATGAGGAAGAAAAGGCCCTGTCTGCCGCACTCGAGCCGATGAGCAGCGAGAGGTACACCTCGAGTCAGGCAGCCTTCATATTGTCGTGGTGTTGAATCGAAAAGCATGTGGTTATGTGAATAAATTCTAAGTGAGGAATATAACCCTTCAGGCTTGGCGGGCTTGGCGTTCAGGGTTAGGTACCCTTCACGACCAAGCCCACAAGACCCTTTGCTGGGAGTACATACTTAACCTACCCTCTGTACCTACATCTATACATTACTCTGCTGCTGTACATACTCTGCTGCGGTACATACTCTGCTGCTGTACATATTCTGCTGCTGTACATTCTCTGCTGTTCATATTCTGCTGTTCATATCCGCTATTCATACCGCATAATCTGAGAAGAGCCAGACTCAATCTTCGGAAGCAAATTGTCACAAGGTACTAGGTATGATACAGGCTGGTTTGGATAAAGTGCATGGCATCAAGGAAGCGAGAAAAAGGAAAAAAAAGCACACAGTGGTCATCCCTCAGATCGCCACGGCCGGCCACCCCCACATTTGGTGGGGCTCGTTCAGCAAATTAGCCGTGGAGCCTATTACCGGAAGGCAGGGATAACGTGACATGGAGCTGTGGCCGCTTGAGAGTCATACCAAATATTTGACCCCTGGAATTCGATATCTGTACGCAGTTTTCGATATACAAAATTCGTTCTTCGGGAGATCGGTAATGGCTGAACTGTATCTACGTCCTCAGCTGCTGCATCTTCGGACGGATAGACGAATCGGAGGCTCTCACGCAGTACACATGCGCGGGCAGTGACGTATCTTGCATGTGAAGAGCGAGAATCAGGTGAAAGGGGGAAAAAGAAAGAAGAAACGTTGGGATCGGTAGTTTTGGCAACATTGGACCGACTGGTCAACGAAGCTTGCTTGGATTATTGGTCTTGGGAAGTGGTGTTAAAGGAAGCAGAGAGGAGGAGGCGGGTATGTTTGCCCCAGTGGTGATCAATTGCAAGACATTGTGAAGGGCTCAGCTGCCATTGTTGAAGTTGGGGATTGGCGTTGGAGATTGGCGTTGGAGAACCAGAGGTGTTTCGGAGGTGAGATTTTCGTCGTGCGTTAGGCCCTACGGAACGGTGTTCGGTATTTTGGAGCCCACACACGAGATTTCTTTGAGCCCGGATGGAGGTTTTTATATGCTGATCAGTACAAGCAGTAGCATCCAGCAGCGAGGAGATAGATTTTCCAGTCGAGCTTTACTCTTACGACCTAATCCAACCCAATAAAGGCCCCAGGAAACCAATATCGATACCCACCTACTTCAAGGCCCTCTCCAACCTCCCCACAGCATGCCCGCCCCACGCTTTCTCCGGGCAGGCGCCAACCGGAGATACCTCCGGCCCCTCCTGTTCACCACCGCCGGCACCCTAACCGCCTACACCCTCTACCGGACCTTTGCGCCGAAACCTTTCCACCCCAAAATCCCCTCCACCAACTCCCCTCTCCCGCCCAAACTCCCACCAATCCCATCCCGCTTCGAGCAAATCTCCCGTCTGCGCGCCGCCTCCTCCACCAGCCCCACCAGCCAAATCTACGACCTCATCGTCATCGGCGGGGGTGCCACGGGCTGCGGGATCGCCCTGGATGCAGCAAGTCGTGGGCTCAAGGTCGCGCTCATAGAACGGGACGACTTCTCCTCTGGTACAAGCAGTAAGAGCACGAAGCTCGTCCATGGGGGGGTCAGGTATCTCGAGAAGGCGGTCAAGGAGCTGGATTATAACCAGTATCTACTGGTCAAGGAGGCGTTGAAGGAACGGGCGGTGTTTTTGGAAACGGCGCCCCATCTGTCAATGAGCTTGCCGATTATGCTGCCGATTTATCAGTGGTGGAAGGCACCGTATTACTGGGCGGGCACGAAGGCCTATGATTTTCTGGCCGGGAAAGAGAATTTAGAGAGTAGCTATTTTTTGACGAGGGGCAAGGCCATGGAGGCGTTTCCAATGTTGAAGGAGGAAGGGTTGGTTGGAGCCTTGGTTTATTATGGTACGTTTCTACACTCCCAGGGGAGGGGGGAGTGGAATATTGGAGAGGTTATACAAGATTTGTATAGCTAACATATATATAGATGGCTCCCACAACGACTCTCGCATGAACGTCGCTCTGGCAATGACCTCCGCGCTCTACGGTGCCACAGTAGTAAACCACATGGAAGTGACCCAACTCCTCAAAGACTCCTCTGGGCAGATTACCGGCGTCAAAGTCCGGGACTGCCTTCCCCCCACCACCACTCCCACCATCACCTCCTCCGTCAAGAAATCCTTCTTCTCCTCCTCCTCCCCATCATCCCCATCATCCTCCCAAGACACTAGCGGATTTGATATCTTCGCCAAAGGCGTCATCAATGCAACCGGGCCCTTCACCGACTCCATCCGCTCCCTCGACTCCCCCAGCGCCACCCCAATCGTCGCGCCCAGCTCCGGTGTGCACATCGTCCTCCCAGGGTACTACTCCCCCGCGCGCATGGGGCTCATCGACCCCTCGACCTCCGATGGTCGGGTAATCTTCTTCCTCCCGTGGCAAGGCAACACCATCGCGGGGACAACCGATGCGCCAACCACCATCACCCAACACCCCATGCCGCGCGAGGAGGAAATCAACTGGATCTTGAGCGAGGTGCGGCGGTATCTCGCGCCAGATATTAATGTCCGCAGGGGAGATGTGCTTGCGGCTTGGAGTGGGATTAGGCCGTTAGTGAGGGACCCGAATGCGAGGAATACGGAGGCGCTGGTTAGGAATCATCTGATTAATGTTAGCAAGAGTGGGCTGCTGACTATTGCGGGTGGGAAATGGACGACGTATAGACAGATGGCGGAGGAGGCGGTAGACGAAGCTATTTCTCACTTTAACCTAACACCCTCCATACCCTCTCCCTTCTCCACTACCGCTAATGATTCCACCACACCTACAGCAACAACGCAGCACTTCCTGGATCCCGATATCCCGGAGATCATATCCATCGACGGACACTGCATAACCGAGCAGCTCAAACTGATCGGCGCGCACGGCTACTCCAAAACGCTCTTCATCAATCTCATCCAACACTTTGGGGTCGAAACCAGCGTTGCGCAGCACCTAGCTGGGGCGTACGGCGACCGTGCCTGGACCGTCGCATCTCTCTCCTCCCCGACCCACCACCGCTTCCCCGCCCGCGGACACCTCCTCAACCCCCTCTACCCGTTCATCGACGGCGAGGTGCGCTATGCATGTAGATTCGAATATGCACAGACGGCAGTCGATGTGCTCGCCCGGCGGACGAGGCTGGCCTTCTTGAATGCGCAGGCGGCGCTAGAGAGCCTGCCCAAGGTGATTGATATTATGGGGGAGGAGCTGGGGTGGAGTGGTGAAAGGAGGGAGAGGGAGTGGAAGGATACGGTTAGGTTTTTGGAAAGTATGGGTTTGCCGAGGAAGTTGAGTGGGATGAGTAGGAAGGAGGTGGAGGAGGGGAGGGCGGGCAAGTTTGATACTGAGGAGGAGTATAGGCTTTACTCGAGACATGGTGGGTTACACGCCCCCTCCTTACATCAATTTTTTCCTAGTGAAACGGTTTCTGGGGGTTGTGAGGTGGTGAGATTGAGAGTTATGGTACGGGTAAAGTCATAATCGGGAATAGGAATGCTAATGTGTGGACATTCGATAGATGGTCCCGCCGAAGCAGAAAAGCCATTAAAACAGTAAAGACTAAACAACAAAACAAATGGAAAACAAACGGCCCTATAATCCCCAAGCGTGACCATCTCCAGCTATGGATGGAGTCATAAGCGGAGTTAACGTTGCAGATATTAGATCCCCGAAGCTTCCCAGGCCCAGCAGAGGATTGGCATGGTGATTGCTTGCATACAGGAAGAAATACACAATATAAGTTTAGGCGGAACGAATGAATGACATGTCAGTCGGCAAGTAGGTTGGAGAGTGGGTTAAACTTTGGTTTGACGGTTGTCAAGTGGCATGGTTTGCGGCATTAGGTAGTGGGACTTACTTTGAACTGTTACAGATCTTGTTTTTATTTATGAAGAACCCGGTTTTGGCTTCATTGGTCCTGCCATTTTTTTTTTTTTTTCTGTTTCTTGAAAGCCGAATTGATATTCCATAGTATTCTGCTATGTATTTTTTTCCTTCAGAGAGAAGGGATAGAGTGACGGTGTGGGGCAGAATTGGTTCGATTGGAGTGCAGTTCAGTAGTGTAAGGGTGGTGGTGTCAATTTTGGTGGAGACTAAAACTCTTCGCAATTTTTTTAGGGGGAAGTGAGGGCGGTAGGAATGGCCTTGTAGGTAGTGTGCTTAGGCTCATGATAAGAAAAGTTAACCTCGTACCGCGGCTACAGATATATGGATGCTCATCGTTAGATAATAATTTGTTCCACTGTTGTGTTTATTATGTCGATCACAACGTAGACTACTCTGCCATGTTTTTTTCTATTTAACTCCCCTTAACTTACACGGCATGGGTGGAGATCGTCCAGTAGCTGACGAATATATACTACTGTTGCCACAGCTCAAACTAGAAGGTGTGGTGTTTGAATCCCCGCATATCTGAGATATATAATGACTTTGAACGCCACTCTAACGGGATTGCAATGACTAGGGATGGTATTATCAACTATTTGGGAAGGGGGGGGTGGTGAAGGGGGCCGTTGCCGCTAATGTTTTGTTGTTTGTATTGAAAGCTTTCCTTTGTGTGCCGTCGTTATCGTGAAGGGGGGAAGTCCCAAAAACATGGCTAACTCTATTTTTATTTATTTTTCTTTTTTTTCCGTGGGATTGTTGGTGTAAACCTACTTTAATATCAAGCCAGACTACTTTAATATCTAGTTAGAAAAATATATATACAGTATATAGCCTTAGAGAAGTATATAACAATATCAATTGTTATATAAATATATCTCCAGCCCTCTTACCAGGAGGAGGACGTCTGGGACGTCTGGGCAATGAAGTAAGTAAATCTACTTAACATAAAATATTGTTATTAAAAAAAAAGCAGAGGTAAAAAGAAATAAAGTATTCTAAAATATTGTTTTTTTTGTTTTTTTTCACTAGTGAATCTCTTATATACTTCCAATGGTACATAAGTGCAAAAGTCAGACTTTCATTATTATTATTATTACCCCTGAAAACCTCAAATTATAAATTAACCTACAAGTCAGTTGTGTACAGTACGGTACAAGTTAAGCAATCCTCATAGCACAGACTTTATAACTTTTAACCTCTCTATAGCTTGCCTAGACTCTTTTAAACTCCATTTTTATTTTTATTTTTATCACTATTATCATAGGGTAGGAGTATACTCCGTACTGCATCTGACTATACCTCCAAGCAATTTTCTCCTATACTGTTGCATACTTATTTATAACAAATGTTTGTTCTTTTCCCCCCCCACCAATGAACATGGCAAGAGAGTTACTGAATCCAGAAATTGAGCACCTCAGACCTCACTTTTCTCTCGATCCGCTGGTCATACGGAAAGTAAACTCCAAGATATCTTCCTTTATTTGCTTTACTTTGTATATAAAACTCAAAAAACTCAAGAATGATATAGATTACTATTTCCTTCTTAAACGAGTCCACGTGATGAGTAATAATATTACGAGAAGCAGCAGAAACACAAACTAAATGAATCCAGAACCAAAAAAAAAAAAAAAAGGCCATACAACCCCCCTCCCTCCTGGAGGAGCATCTCATCCGAGGTCCGAGACTATCATCTACTCCTACAGCTCATCGTGCCCTTTCTTCCCCTCCCCTCCATCATTCTCCCTTTCCTCCTTCTTCCCATTCTTTTTCTCCTTCTCTGCCTTCCTCCTCTCCTTCTCTTCCTTTTCTTTTTTCTTCCTCTCCCTCTCCAGCTTTTTCTTCTTCTCCTTCTCCTTCCTCTCCTTCTCTTCCTGTGCCCTCATCTGCCTCCCCAACACCTCCACCATCTTCTCATTACATTCCTTAATCTTACCCTCCAGGTCCTTCACCGTCACGACAGGGTCCACGTTTAGTGGCAACTTCTCTTGTTCAGCGAGTTCCTTATCTAGATAGGCCGCTATGTCGACCACTAGGTTTTGGAGCGCGAAGGTATCCTCGGTGGAATATGTCGGTGGTGAGTCGAGTTCGACTTCAAGCTCTTCGATGACGATGGTCTGTTTTGAGTCTTTTGAATTTTGCTTATCGGATTTATCTTCCAACTCGTCAAACCCATCAGTAGCCTCCTGTTCTTCCCCCGAAGTGGCGGCCGAAGCAGAGGCGGCGGCTGCCTCTTCTTTCTCCTTCGCCTTCTTCTCCCTATTCGCCTCCTCTAACTTCCTTGTCTCTACCATCATCTCCACAAATTGTCTCGTCTGCCCCAGCGCCTCCTTCAAAAGCTTAACCATCTCCGGCCTACGTCTATGCTCCTCCATCCTCCTCTTCACGGGGTCGGCTATATCCAGAAGTACCTTCAACTTCTCCTTAATTAGATGTCCAGGGGCAATGTCGCCTCCGTCAGAGTCATAGAGCCAGTTGGACGTAGCTTCGGTAAGGGAGGTGAGGGTGGTGGTGGTCTCGGGGGTGGAGGAGGAGAGGAAGGACTCGTCGGTGAGGAGCTCACGGAGTTTGTAGACAGTGGATTCGAGGTCGTTAAAGGCGGCGTCACGCGAAAGGCGGGCAGCGTCGTGTTGGTCGAAGCCGTGGATTCTGTGCGGAAGGGGCGGTTAGATTTTGAATAGGGTGAGAGAAAGGGGGGGAGAAACCTACTTTTGGATTAAAGCTTGCTTAACCTCGGGCGAAACTTCCGGGAATCCAGCCTTCACAATTTCAATCTCCAATGGGATCTTTTCAAATTTCGTAATATACTTCTTTTTCGCACTCTTCAAATTCGTCTGCTCCCCCTCTTGTCCCTTCAAATTCACCTTTGGTGGTTCTTCATCCTCCTGTTTTGTCGATGCCGTATCAGATGATGCTGCTGAGGATGAATCACTGGCACCTGCATTATTCTTCTTCTTTAGCCCCAAAAAGTCCTTAACTCCATCAAACACCCCATCCCCCTTATCGGCCTTACCCTTCTTCCCATTATTCTTCTTCTTATCCTCCTTCTTTTCCAGTACATCTTCGTACTGCACATCACATCCAGCCCACGCACCCAAAACCTCAGGAAGACCGTCCTTCTCACGTAATCGGATCCGGAATCCAGTCCACAGGGTCTCGTGGCTGCAACCGTGGGCTTTGTAAAGTGCCTCGGCTGTTGCAGTGAGGTTCTTAGTGGTGACTTGGTTGATAAGTTCGATGCGGGGTTTACGGCTGGAGATGGCACTCGGGATGGATTGGGTTAGGTGGAAGGAGAAGTCGGTGGTGCGCTTCAAAGGAAGAATCTTTTCGGTGTTGAGGGGGGTGTCCGGAGGGAAGAGGGTGTGGGTGATTTCTGAGTGTGTGGTTAGCTGTTTTACTACACAAGGAATTAGGGTAGAGGGATACCTTCCGAGGACCTGTCTTGCTTGTAGGTGACGGCTATAGGGTAGGGGTTAATATCGTGAACGGCGATTTCCTTGACTCGGAAGCTGGTGCTTAGCGCCGCCCCGCGGAAGGTAGCACCCATTACGGCTGCTTCATCGGAGTTTACTGTCCTGCTGATCTTGCCCTCTCCTACCAATTCCTCGAGCAGCTTCGATACATATGGTACCCGCACACCGCCTCCGTGGAAGATAACCGTATCGATGTTCTCGAGCGTCAACCCCGCCGACTCAAGCGCCTGATGTATCGGCTTCGTGACCCTGTCCGAGTACTCTTCCAGATACCCCTCAAACTGCTGGCGAGTGATCTTTGTCCCCTTATAGTCCACATCCTCATATAGCGACTCTACGCTTGCATGTGCCTCCAAGTTTGCAGAAAGTATATGTCGAACCTTTGTCGCTTCCCTCCAGAGCTTCGCCGCAGTCCGGCCATTGAGGCGAACCATATCCCGGACATTTTCTTCCCCCTCAGCTTCGATCTTCTTCCCCTTTGGCGTGTCCAGAAAATCGTTCAATAGATGCTCAGACAGCTTTTTGTTGAAGAGATCCCCACCCAGACTATTATCCCAAGCTACACCCAACACTGCTACCTCAGTGATGTCCTTCTTGAATCGGCCTATGTCTTTTACTGTTTTCCCAGCGAATTTTACCACCGTAGCTGTCGTACTTCCCGCGCCCATGTCGTAGATTATATGCGTTTCGGGCTTATCTTCCGGTTTGAAATCCCGTCCGGTGGCGTAATTAATCCCAATTGCTACCCCATCGCTAACCATAGCCATGACCTTCAACTTCACAAGCTCCGCCGCAAGCTGCAGAGAGTATTTTTCCTCGGCGGTGAAGTAGGCTGGGATGGTGAATACCACGTCCTCAATCACACCCGCTTTCCCCTTCTCTGCTGCGAGCGCGAGTGCATTCCGCTGGATGTTCTTCAATTCCATAGCCAACAGTTCTTCAACAGTAAACTGCTGATTCCCATCTTCTCCTGGCGGCGCAGAAGCGGATCTAAAGCTCGTCGTGGGCCTCCCATCGCTGGGCATCAGCTCCAACGCAGGATACCTAGCAGAGTACTCAGTGACCGTATCCTCAGAGATGTGTTTTCCGAGTAATTGTTTGAGGTTTGGATAGACGTTCTGCGGGAATCGGGCTGCGAGGTTAGCAGCGTCGACGCCGTATAATCGGTCTGGGTGGGTGAATCCATTGCTGGAGTCGGAGGGGGAGGAGAGGCGGGAGGGCTTGAATGCGATGACGGAGGCTTCTTTGCGCCGGGAGTCTTTGGTTAAAACGATTTCGAGGGGGATCCCGGGCTTGACGAGTGCGGCTTTAAAGTACTCCTGCCCGAGGTCAATTCCCAGGATGGAGCTGGCGGCGGAGGAGAGCTCTGGGAGGGTGAAGAGGAGGAGGAGGAATTTGGGGGCGAGGGCGGAGAGGGACAATCGCATGGCTTTTGGGTGTGTGTAATTGTGAAGTGTAGGGAGCGTGAGTGAGAGTGTGAGTGTGAGGGAAGGGGGGTGGCGGATGGGGGAGTGGGATGGGGGGAAGGGAGAGGCCAAGTAGTTGGGGTATCAGGTGGGGCTTTGTAGAGTTATGAGATCAAGCTTTTGGCAGCGAAGAGAAGAAGTTACAATCGCCGTGCACCTGACTCTTCTCTCTTTCTCTCCCTTTCTCTGTCTCTCTCTCTGACTCTCACTCTGTATCTGTTATTCACAATGAGTGTATATGAGTGTATCTTTAGAATTGATGAAGGCTGGTTGATTGGAAGCCCAAGGTCGAGTCGGGATGAGATCGATATATAATGTTGCAGGAACGCCGTTGCAGCTGCAGCTTCCACCTAGCAGAGGTATAGCGGCCACCGCTTTGAGAAGAGTACAGCTGTTCAGTTTGCGTGCCCAATTGGAGCTGCTACAGTGGATGGGGATGGGGGACGTGGGACTAAGCTGTATATGTGGTCAGTTCAAGATTTTGTTGGTGGGGGGGTGGAAGGGGGGATGGGGGATGGGGGATTGGGGAGGTGGGGAGTCTTCTCCGTTCCTTACACGTAATTGGGTTTTAGGTGTTGCAGGCGGGTAATACAGCAGCACTGCTCTGGCAATTCATGGCATACGGTTAGAGTCACATATACAGCTGTGGCGGTCTGTATACCGTCCGTATACCGTAGGTATATACCGACCATCAATATATTATATCTACATACGTAAGTATCTTCCTCACTGCTGGGGTGCGAAGAGGACAGCTTTCATGCTGTCCTCTTGGCATACGCATGCCACCCCCACAAGTAAACAAACAACAACCCCCCGTACCTACTTACTCACCAACCGAGTCACAGCATTATTTGCCTCCTTCCATCTCCTGCCTTTCCCGCCAATCTCTGCTGAGCCCCACTTGTCCTCTTTGAAGCCTCAATAGTAGTAGTGCACCGGGCACAACCCTAGCTGTCCTGATCACGTCCCCCGTTGCCGTAACAACGGCACCTGTACCATACGAGTGTAGGTATACGCTGGCTTCAGCATCCAAAAAAAAAAAGACAGTATCCATCAAATATCCTTGTGGGTATACGCTTGCTTCAGCATCCAAAAAAAAAAAGACAGTACTATCCATCAAATATCCTTGCCAAGCACTGGTAGCTATAGATACATATATAGATCTAGTTTACCGATGAGGAGTGGTATGTACTGTACATCACTCCCCTCGTCCTTAGCAATCCCCCCCCTCTTCAATGGTTACAAAACTCCCCCTCACATATTGGGTGAGCATTATAATAACACTTCATTCTACCTTCTTCCATCAATCATAAACATAATCAGTCCCACATTGTAATTGTCGTTCCTTCCACGAGAAACAGTTCTCCAATATCAGACAAAAACAATGACAAACAAATTGATTTCTGTGTAACCTTCGCAGCCTCTACCTAAATACCCTTTTCGATACTTAGCAATTTGCGCGACTTTTCTTCATTCAACTCAAGTAGTAATCAGAGCAGTATTCTAATACTTTCCTCAATTCATTCCATTATCATTGGAATATATTCATGAGTGGTATAGGTCATTATCATCGCCTATTATGCCTGGTATTTGTGAGTAATCAAGCAACCGTAAACTTTGGACTCACAAACATAACATAGCCAGTTTGCTTATAGCATACGATGTCTCGTACGTATGTATGGCTATCGTTCTTGATGTGCTTTTGTAGCTCGTTTCGGGAGGTAAAAACATGCAGAGCATCTTCTGCACTTGTATTTCACATCCACCACTTGTAGGTTGATATCGTCCCTGAATAAAGGGTTCCCGCGAAAGAGCCTTCGATAAAGTATCTGCTATCATCTTTTTCATCTAGGCGTATGTTAACAGAATTCATATTTCGCTTTGATCGTTTCTTTGACGGTCGATTTTCCTGTGCCTAGATTTTCCTTGTTTGAATCAAATCACATTCGTAAGGTGATTCAGATGAAGACACATCTGTATTAGAGTCATATTTCATCTTATGCTTCCTTTTTTTTTTTTTCGACTCTCTTTCAATCGGGAGCATTTTCCAGATATTTGTCATGAGTATGGGTCGACTTGTTGCAGAACTTACAAGGTTCACTAATTGATGTAGCTTTTGTAGCGGAGTGAATCGGGACGGTTATTAGGGGTGTTTTTGTTGTCTTTCAGCATTGGCACAAATCGACTTTTCTTCTCTCAGGATTGCCTGATTTATCTGTATCGAGGTTTGGATAACGTCGTCACAAGCGGACTAATCCCGGGAGGAGATTTCTGATCACTTATGTCTTCTCCCAGGTTTTTCAGCTCGCTTGCTGCTGCAGTAACAGAATTGATGACTGTATCACACGCTTGGATATATTTCCTCTTGATGACGACTGGTGTTGGTCTGCCAGGGTTTCCCAGGCTTCTCCATGCTGCAGCTAAAGAAGACATCGGAGAAGGTCCATCTGTTACATTGGACCCAGTCTGCATCGGCATCCCCATGCCTGGCGAGATCAATGATCTGTAATAACCCCACTCTCGCGAATAGCACTCTCATAGCTTTATTGCACGTGCAATAGTGCGAGTCGTCAAGGAGGGGTATGTTTGGGTTTCCCCGATCGAACTTTGAAGAAGTCATCCATAGTGACAGGCATCTCGGTAATACATAAGAATCGATGATAAAAAAAGATACTTCACTAATATTAATAGCAACCGAGGGTCATAAATATCTATGTAGTTGTCAAAAGGCAAACAGCTTAGAGTGATGGGCATGTTGTTATTTAAGAACTTTATGTTGGTTGGGATAGAGAACACAGTATACTCTGTAAGAACCTCACCCCGGGCTGCACGACAGACCTATGCCAAAATTGGTGCAAAAACACCAACCACAGCAGCACGGCCAGTGATTGCTCAGTAGAACAAAGATATTCCATAATGGAGTTGTATGTGTTGAAAAAACATTAAAAAAACAATAAAAAAACAATAAATGTCTTAGATGGGGTTACTGTAAGGAGGAGACGGAACTCCATACAAAATTCTGCCAAGACTTCAAGATGTTTTGTATTTTTTTTACCTTTCAACATACAGCTTCATATCTGCTGTGCGGTCACCGCTTCTGGCTGGCTTCACCTGGTTGGGGATAGAGGCATACCTATCAGAATAGGCTCAGCTGGCAGACAGCTGCATGCATCAACTCGGCTGGCTTAGTGGCCCATCGCCTGGACTGGCCCACCGCTGGCCAGGCCTCCCACTCCCAACCAGACTACCCCCCACTCGCCGGTGCATTGGTCGGAGTGAGTTCCTTCATATCTGGGAAGGCAAGCAGTGTTTTCTGAATTCCCTTCGAGGCTGACATGAACCAGTGTACGGTACTGTCTGCAGCTATTGAATATCCAAAAAAAAAACATATACTGTACATACTTACCTATCACACAGCTTCTCCAAACATCAGTTAACCTGAATCCCACGCCTATAAACACCAGCCCCACATACATACAGCTGCCATGGTGGCCTTGGAGGATTCCGACGAATCCTTCGCCCTCGCCCTTCAAATTTCCCTCCTCTCCGACTGTACTGACCTCACCCCCCTCACCCGCTCCCAAACTCCCCGCCAGACCACGCTGCTCTCCGACTTTACCCTCGCCCGGGAGCTCTTTGAGCAAGACCTCAAATTTGCCCAGCAAGTTTCATCCGACAGACGGCTAGCAGCTAGCATCCGGCGGGCAGTCGTTCAGGATGCTGAGGTTATCGATTCAGAAGTCGGCTGGAACGAGGTATTCCGGAAAGATCTCCTGCTCGCTCAGCAATTACGGGCGACGCCGGATGCACCAATGCCTTCTGGGGAGCCAACCGTAGCACCAGCAAAAAGGACTAAACTATCGCACTTTGTAAAATCGGCCCCGACCGGAGCAGGGTAGGGCGGAGTACAACGGCTACCAGTGCTCATGACCATAGAAACCTCCACTGCGACGTCTGCACCGAGCTTTTACCAGATTATGAAATCGTTTCCCTAACCTGCGAACACAACTACTGCCGGACCTGCCTCCGGAAAACCTTCCTCAACACACTCACGAGTCTATCCTTCCCTCCTCGATGCTGCAACACCATCCCGACCACCCTCGTAGCGGAGGTCCTCGATGATCAGGAGCTGGAAAAGTACCTCCATGAGAGTGTCGTGTATGATGCTACAGCCGAGTCGGAGAAGGGGAGGAGGAATTGTGCTCGGAGTACGTGTGGCCAGGTGTTACTTCCAGGCTGGATCAGGGGCGATGTAGGGTTGTGTTTGAAGTGTGATGGGAAGACGTGTATGGTTTGTGGAGGCGAGGCACATCCAGGGGCGAGTGTCCTAGGGATGAAGCTACGGCAAGTTTGTTTAAGTTGGCGGAGGTAAGGAGGTGGCAGCGCTGTCCTAGGTGTGGGAGTGTGGTGGAGTTGTTGCAGGGATGCTTTCATATGACTTGTTTGTGGGTTTCTCTCCCTTCCCTCCTCCCCCATATTCCTCGGATATTGAAAGCAACTTTGTTTGTGTATTTTTTTGTGTATTTTTTTTTGTGTGTGTGTGTGTGTGTGTGTTTGTCTATGTGGATGCTGATGTACGTGTGTATAGGTGTAAATACCAGTTCTGCTATAAATGCGCCGCCAAATGGAAAACGTGCTCATGCATTCAAGCTGACGAAAGCTACATCACCGGCCGCGTCAATGCGGCTACCACCTTCGCCACCACCTCCCGCACCACCTCATCTTTCTCTCGCACCATCTCCTCCGCCAACCAAACCCAGCTCGACTTCGAGCATCGCCAGCAAGCACTCCGGTACGACGAAGGACTAAAACGGCGACTGGAAGAGCTCAAGACCCTTCGGAGAACCAGGGAATCTCAGAGGGATGTGGTGATGGTGGATAGGATGGTTTGGGATGAAGAGGAGAAAATTAGAAGGGAATTGATGGAGGAAGAAAAAAAGAAGCGGGAGAAGGAGAAAGGGGAGCAGAGGAGGGAGGGGGAACTGAAGGGCGTGTTTGGGGGTTTGTTGGGGTGGGTTAACGACAATGTTGTTGGGAAGGGGAAGGGGAAGGGGAAGGAGAGGGAGAGGACGGGGGAGGATGGGGAGTTTAATGGTGTGGTGGGGAGGTTGGTGGATTGGACTATGGTGGGTTTCTCAGTTCATCAGTGAAATTGCTCTTGTGAGTTGTAAAATTGGTGGACTAATTATGCTCTTTGTGCGGCGGGTATCCGTAGGCTGCGGAATCGACAGCTGCTGCCACCACATCCGAATCTGCATCGACGCCGGTGCCGAAGGCCAAACCAGCGAATCCAGCTGCTAGCAGGAAGAGGGAGCTTTCTCCCGCGACAAGAGACCGCATGGCGGGTTTAGGAACGTATGGTGTTTTGAGTGTTACGGGGGTTTAATCGCTTATCATTTTGGATTTTCTTGTGGGTGGATCAAATCAGGTAGACGGTGCAGAGGTGGAAGTGAAGCAGTTTTAAAAAGGGGAGGAAGGCTCAACCCGATTTCGATTGAGTGAGGGGAGTGTGGGTGGAATGATTCGATTAAGCGCTTAATATTTTGAGGGTAGGGATGGGGAGTGAATTTTGGCTACAGCGGTTGTGGGTATTCTAGGGTGGATATAGGCCGGAGTTGAGTAGATATCTCGGATAGTTTTGCCGTTTGATATGGTAGGGTTTTGGCTGTTATAGATGGACATTGCATCCAGAGGTTTCTTCATGTTGAAACATTTGTGTGTGAGTGCAGTTCCGTATATACATATCACTTTATTATATGTATCACTTTATTTTACATCACTTTAGTTTACATCACTTCTGCTGAGGTATATAGGTACAGCTGCCCAGTAGATTGTTGGCTGTTGTTGCCGCTCTTGTGGCGGGTATGCCGCTTATCGCTTATCCGCATATCGGGGCGCACCAAGCTAAACTTTCTCGTGGGGACCGGCTTTTGTTGTGAACTCTGCAATTGTTCCATCCTACAGCTTCTCCCCCTCTCTGTCTCTATTCTTCCCTCCTCTCTGCCCTCTCTGCTCCTCTCTGCTCTCTCTGCTCCTCTCTGCTCTCCCTCCTCCCATTGGGTACGAGGCTACCTCCCATCACGGTGCATACACACCGACACACTATACCCCGCCACCTCAGCAAACATGTCCTCCTCCATCCCCGGCCTGCACTCCCTCCCCTCCTCTCAATACGACCTCACCACCTACCGCGGCCGTGTCCTCCACTCCCTCGACCTCTGCGATCCCCGCACCCTGTTCACCTCGTCTTCGCAGCTCTGCGCGTACATTCAAACCATCCGCGCGTACAAAAGCACACCCAGCCGAAAACCCCCCCCGCTCACCCCAGATATTTGGCACGCCAAAAAAGTCCTCGACGCCACGCTCCACCCCGACACAGGGGAACCCGTGCTTCTCCCCTTCCGAATGAGCGCCTTCGTCTTCTCAAACCTCATCGTCACGGGGGGGATGTTGACGCCCAACCTCACCACGCGGGGCATGCTCGCGTGGCAGGTGGTCAACCAGAGCTTGAATGTGGCCATTAACGCTAGTAATGCAAATAAGAGCACGCCGTTGACGTGGTCCGGGATGGGGGTTAGTTATCTGTTGGCAGTGGGCTCGAGCTGCGGGGT
The DNA here is from genome assembly GCA_015179025.1 of Terfezia claveryi. Lineage (NCBI taxonomy): Eukaryota > Fungi > Ascomycota > Pezizomycetes > Pezizales > Pezizaceae > Terfezia > Terfezia claveryi. Next base: position 57,760 of record WHUX01000081.1, read on the forward strand.
TGCGCTGGGGTTGAATAACCTTGTCCCGAGGTTGAAGAGGGTTAGTCCTGGGATGAGGGTCGTGCTGGGGAGACTGGTTCCATTTGCAGCGGTGGTCACGGCGGGGGTGGTCAATGTGGGGGTTATGAGGGGGAAGGAGATCTTGGAGGGAATTGAGGTGTTTCCGCATTTACCGGCTTGGAAACCAAACACATCCACCACCGACACTACTACACCTACACAGCCCTCACCCTCCCCTAACGGTGGCAGCGAAGAACTAACACCCACCACCCCGCTTGGAAAATCCCGCCACTGCGCCGTCCTCGCTGTCTCTCAGACCTCCCTCTCCCGCGTCATCAACGCAACCCCAATCATGGTCATTCCGCCGCTCATCCTCATCGCCCTTCAAAACCGCTGGCCCCTGCTTAAGCGAAACCCGCGCCTCGTCTTGCCGGTCAATCTAGGGATTATCTTTGTGACCAGCGTGTTTGCGCTGCCGTTGGCGCTTGGGGCGTTTCCGCAGAGGCAGATTGTGGGGTTGGAGAGTGTGGAGGAGGGGATTAAGGAGGAGTTGAGGAGGAGGAAGGGTGGGGAGGGCATCAAGAGGGTGGAGTTTAATAGGGGAATTTAGACGATTGAGATGGGGGGGAGTATGAAGACGAAGGAAGGTATTACCCTGATTTCACGTAGAGATATATCCTCATTTTTGGGTTTTTTCTTTTTCTATTTCTTGGCCTGAATAGGAGATACAAACATAGATAGATACCTACACACTTACCCTACTTGCTTAACGTGAATTCTCATTCTCATACGCCCCTGTTTGCCCTCCGTGCTGTTTTTTTTTTTTTTGTATGTTGGTTTGTTTGCTGGGTAGATTCATGTGATGGGAAACTTAAAAGCAAAGCAGTTTTGGATTAGAAGGTATTACCTACATATTGGGGTGTACGGGGATTGTGGGGGTGGGAGGACATAAACCTTCCCCCCCCAAAATAGAACTAACCAACGGGAGAGTTAACAGATACCGTGCATGTGTGATAATGTAACATGAGCCCACTCTTATTCTTTTTCGCTCTGATTGGTTATGTTGTTGTTGTTGTTGTTTCGTCTAAGGTGTAGTGGCGTTGTTCCGACACTTTTTTGAGAAGGTTTGTTAGATATTGTTGTTTGTTTACATCCTTAGGACAGTGACAAAAATGATGTTCACCATTAATGACAGACTGGAAGACTGTCATGCTTATATATTTCCCCACCATGGAGATCTAACTTACACTACACTTCTCAGCCATAGTAACTACCAAGCTACATCCTTATAAACCAACGGCAGACTTCTATTTTGTTTGGTATCAATGGAATCAAATTCAGGGGTTCCTGCAGCCTAACTATGGTGCGGTGGGAAATGCAGGATCATATAGTTCCTCGCCTGCATCATCCGTGTCACTTTCCCATACACCTCCATCTTCCACCTCGTCTGCCTTCCCATTCTTTCCTGGCCCCTCCGCCCTGGATGCCTTACCCTCCACTGGTTTGGCTCCATGTATCCCCCTCCCTTCCAAATTCACAAAAACCTTCTTGAAACCCCCTCCCCCGGCTGGGCCCGCACCCTCGCCTTCTCCCCCTGGAGTAGAAAATGTACTCTTAAACCCAGACTTTTTAAGACCAGGATTGGTCGAGGCACCGGAGGCCAGAGCGATCGGCTTGATGGTGATCATGCCGGCTGCCGCTTCTGCCTTTCGTTCCTTTTCACGGCGAAGAGATGCAGAGGGGCGTTGCATGGCTTTCATATCTGCAAGACGCTTTTTGTGGGAGTGGTCGTAAGAGGACAGATGTGCTGTGTTTGAGACGGTTAGCTCCAATGGCAATTGGGATAATTGCCCTCCTCAATTTCAACGTCCAGAGTTTCCTTAAACTCCTGGTCCCTTTTGGCATGGAAAATGTCAGAGGGACAGGTGGTCTAGGGAGTAGGTTCCAGGGCAAAAGTCACGACGGCTAAGTGCCAGCGGCGAAAATTGGTGAAACCTGGGGCATACCATCATATTCGTTAACACGGTTGTATCCCTTAGAGCACAGCTCGCCTGCAAGGAATTGGAGTCAGCAGAGGAGGTCACAGAAAGATAATCGATGCCCGGGGGACAATAATAATATAAAATCAGAAGAAAAAATCATAGGCTCAGTCTCGTGATCATGAGAGCTACCAGTCAACCTACAGTAAAATGCCTTCTTTGACGCTGCGGATTCAGCCTACGGACGTGATTAGCGCTTGTAGTCGTTCACTTGCGAGCACACTGGCACGAGATCCCTGAATGCGGACAAGATGAAGAGGAGAATATTCACCATAGTTGCGGCTTATAGAGCACGTAGTATTATGCAGAGCTCGAAGATGAGGCTCTGTAGTTGATCAACGAGAAGAAACAAGCCAAGAGTGCCAAGCCCGTGGCGAGGCGATACCGCCGAGTGTTGCCGCAGCTTTCCGCCGCGAGCGGTGACGTTCGTCTCCTGCTCCAGACTTGTCAATCATTGCCGACAACGGGGATATCATATATATGGGTGAATCCTCCTGGTGGGCTGGATGACCTCGCCGGACATAGGTCACACGTTCTCCGACCTTAAATTTAGCCACATCGACAGTTGAAGATACCATCGATAACCTGCACTATGTATTGGAAGGATCCCGCTGGCAGTGACCCCTATGAATACCAAGGTAGCTTTTGGAACCAGCATTAACCTGGGAAATAATACTGACATGTTATCCGCTCTCAGTCGGTTTTAATAACCATTTCTCAGCTACACACCCCTCAGCCCCTGGGGCACTCCCTACCCGCGGCAACAACCCACAGAAAGCTCCTTACGGTCTCTACACGGAACAACTCTCCGGCACAGCATTCACTGTTCCACGGCACCTCAGTCAACGTACCTGGCTCTACCGCATACGTCCCAGCGTGTCACATACCCCTTTCAAACAAGTGCCACATCCCAATATAATCTCCTCATTCACCAATCTCGATGACAACAGGCTATATCCAACCCCTACACAGATACGCTGGGATCCATTTGATCTAAAAGATGAAAACGCGAATTGGGTACAGGGATTACAGACAGTGGCGGGAGCAGGAGAGACACAGACAAAGATGGGATTAGCAATTCATGTATATGGCTTCGGGAGGGACATGGTAGATGAAAGCTTCTACAACTCAGATGGTGACATGCTTATCGTACCAGTCGTGGGCACATTAGACATCGTGACAGAGTTTGGAAAGCTTTGGGTTCCCCCGGGAGAGATATGCGTGCTCCCTAGGGGAGTCAAGTTCTCAGTGAAACGAGGACCATTGGTGGAAACGAATTGCCAGGATACGTCAAGCGGGTGGAAGGGATATATTCTCGAAACTTTTTCTGCTCTGCATTTCACCCTACCCGACCTTGGACCTATCGGAGCAAATGGTCTCGCAAATCCCCAAGACTTTAAATATCCAGTCCCATGGTTTGAGGATAAAGATTATAGGGCTAGTATTTTCAGTCGTTCATCACACTTCACAATCATCAACAAATTCCTGGGCCAAATACATCATGCAACACAAAACCATTCTCCATACGATGTGGTGGCCTACAGCGGAAATTATTTGCCATACAAGTACCCTCTCTCGCAGTTTTCCCCGGTGGGAAGTATTTCCCACGATCACCCTGATCCTTCCATATTCACAGTGCTGTCCCTACCGAACCCAGCTACTCCCGGAACAGCCCTGGCGGATTTTGTGCTCTTCCCCCTCGATGGCTAGTTGCAGAAAGCACTTTCCGCCCACCGTATTTTCACCGGAATGTCATGACGGAGTTTATGGTTAACATTAAAGGCGAGTATGATGGCAAAGTTCCTGGAAAAGGAGGTTTCGTAGCCGGTGGGGCTAGCCTTCACAGTATGAATGCCGCGCATGGACCTGATAGGGCGACATATGAGAAGGAAGTGGTTAGGCAGGATGCGCCTGAGAAGGTTGGGCATGGGAGTTTATCAATCATGTTTGAGACGAGTTTGCAATTGGTGCCTACGAAGTGGGCTATGGAAGTGTGTGGAAAGAGGCAGATGGCTTACAGTGAGATTTGGCAAGGGTTTGAAGTTTCCTGGCGGAAAGAAAAACCAGAGGGAGCCTAAATTTCGAGAAAGGTATATCTAGCCCGCCTACCGCGTGGATCAGTTTTCTGGCATCGGAAATGTTAGTTATAATATTAAAATATATTGGCTTCATGCCCAGTGCTCAGGGTATGTGTTTGGGCCCGCTCATGGAAATCGATTCTTTAAACGAAAGTTAGCAGCTTCTCGTGGGACCCCTTGACAGGGCAATGATGTGATTGGCGCAACCTCATGACTGATTATAATTAGCGTATGCTAGTGAATCTATTTCCATTTAAAGTACCGGTGGGAACTTTCCTATATACGTGATGTATCCACCCACTTCACTTCTTGTTCTTTCTCCCCCCCCCTAAGCGGAGAAGGATATAGGATAATGGAACCTGTAAAGGCTCGGATTTGCGGGATAAAGGGAAAACGATACTTGATGTAGACTAATACATAGACGGGAATCACAAGAATTCACCTCGGGATAGAAAGGCAGAGCTCCCACCCCTTCTCCTATTATTTACTTAATCGATATGATATATGTTTCTGGTCCGTTGCGGAATTGACCGGCCCATCCGGAACGGGGCCCATTCCGGAAATTTTAACGGCACGCCAGGACCTAAAGTCACTGAATTATTTTCGGCCCGCCTCAGACTTCAGTCAATTTCTACATTGATCCGCAGTTTATTTCCCCGTCTTTTTCCCTGATACTGTATGTACTCTGCGTCTTCTTTTATGTATTTGTGTATATTGGCGCCGGCAGGGGCAGATTGACTTGACCTTGTGGGGTTTCCGGCTGGCTCATCATGGCTTGCTGTCTGGAGCAGCATAAGTACTGAATAATATGAAGGGGAAAAAAGCAGCATGCCTGTGGCGCAACTGTTCCCAACTGGGGCCGGATATAAGCACGGAGGATGTTACAAAAAAGAAAAATTTGCAGGAACGTTATATGGAAAAGAGTGGAGGCCATCTCAGAGAAAACTCGAGACTCGTGCAACAGGAATACAGCTGCTGCTGCTGCTGCACAGTGTTCCCAACGGGCCGGCCAGTCCAGCCGTGAAGATTGCCCATTCCGGTCTGGACCATTTAGAGCTCGGCCGAGGACTGGCCTGAATTATTAGGCCGGCATTCTATAGCCACAACAGCAGCCTGGGCCGACTGGGCCGACTGGGCCGCCTGGTGTGGACTGGGCCGCCTGGTCTGAACTGGGCCGACTGGACTGAACTGTTGTTCTGCAATACGGTCCGTTCAGCAATGGGCCGCTGTAGCTGGTTGGGCCGGCCCAGGCTCGTCTTCAACAACAACAACCAGCACAACACATTCGAGGTCGTAACTCCATGACACGAGGGTCCCCTGATCGCAAAACAACATCAATAGATAGAGCTCGACGAGCTCTCTTTCATAGTCCAAACTCACACTGAGCGCCCTCTTATCACACTTTTCCCCGGCCTTTCCATCCCTAACTCTCACGATATCCTGCGATTCTTCTCGACCGCACTGTATCGAACTCTTGCCACGTCAACTCTCTCACTCCCACACCTCCACGCTCCCCAATCACATCATTTGGTCACATCGCACACCGCGCCCGCCCAAGGAGCCACAACAACCCGTCACAAAGAAACGGGCAATCATACACGCCGACGGCATGCCAGGCAAGGGAAACAGAAAAGACAATCCCGGGAAGGTGGATGAACGAAATTCTCCACGAAAAACTCGGCCAGTCACCGGACACCTACAGCCACCGTCCCTCGATGGTAATGACACTGACGCAAGTGCCACCACAGCCAAGGAGAGAGCCCGGAAAATAGACGACGAGGATCCCGTGACGTTAGCAGTCGTTCTATTGGCTAGGAGGATTTGCCGCAGCGCTATTAAGCAGGACCGGACAGACAGCTCTTCAAATAAAGCAATTTAATGCCTACGGGAACTCATGACGTTCATAGAGCACGATCTCGACCCGGTTTTTACAGACGATCCGTTTCGAGAAGCCGCTCAATGGTTTACCAGTCTTCTAAACAAAGGGGGCGCAGCATGGGTTAACTGTGACGTACCAGTTCCGCCCACGAATAGACATGCCTTGACGAACACAGACCCCCCACCACTACCGCCGCAAGCGGCGGAGACACAACCACCGGCCCCGAAGGCGTTAAACAGTTGTTTCCACAAACACCGACCCTCCCCCTCCAGCACGCGGAGGCAGCAACGGAGACTACCCAGGAGGAGTTGCAAACCCACAAAAGCAAGGGCAAAGGCAAAGCGTCGGTGGCAGCACAATCACGACCCCGGAACCATCCCCCCGACCGACCAAGTCCAGGACCTGGAAAGGGTAAGGGAAAAGGGCCAGCGAAAGCGACATCACCCTCGAACCTCCCCCAAAAAAATCCAACACCATCAATACGAGCACGAGCCGTGGTAATTCACGCCGCCCCAACAAAGTACAAACTTGGCTTGATGCGCCGATGGATTGAGGACGATAACGAGGGGATTCGAATTCTCGACATTCGCTGGCTGCTACCGGAAGACAGAAGGGTCGCAAAGTTGGCATCGTCACTCGTCATCTACATGGCGAAGGAAGCCGACCCCACACGAGGGCTCCGCATTGGGAAGAGACTCTTCCGCACCACAGCATACGACTTGAAGAGATGAGGGATGAGGGTTTTTCCACCCGCGATTATTTTGCTTTAATTTCCTACCAGCGCTTGATTTCCACCTGTGGGTATGTTTAAGTTTGGATGACGAATTTGGCTTTGAATGAGTTTTCCACCCGCGAGTAATTTTGGGGGGTTTCCACCTGCGGTTTTGTTTCCACCTACAATATATCTTTGTTTTCATTTGGGTCGAGGTTCAGGAAGGCCTCTTCGGGTCATCGGGGCAAGCCTGTTAATGACAGCACGGGACCTCGATCCACTTGAGTCCGTGTATTTAGCGTCGGATCTGGCAGATTAACTTGCCTTGTCCCTGAATCCACCCGGTTTCCGGGTGACTCCTCATGGCCCCCTCATTAGGACCGAATAGGAGTAATGTTTTTTTTTAAAAAATATTTAAAAAATAAAAAATAAAAAAAAGGGTTGGGCTAGTTGGCATGTACCAATCACGCTTATAGCCATCCAGCAACCACAGCAATATTCTAGGATATTAATACACATCATCACACAGCCCAAACAAGCAGAAGCATGATAGATATAATATACAGTATAGTATCAATACGAGTACTGATTTACCACAAACGAAATTAAAAGAAAAGATCTAGCATGCGACAGGAGAAAACATTAGAAAATCAAGTTCTTCAGTACTTAGCACAATAGTATCCAATTGTATCATCCAAATGGGAGTCCCTGTAGAGACCCGAACGATATACTAAAATATTGCTGTGGTGTTCGTCCGGTTGGTGAATAGGCTGGCCCATTCTGAACGGGTCAGAACACTTGAGTGCCTTCCCGTGTTCATTTACCTAACCCTGGACCAGGTTGGATTCTGATTCGTCACGGAGTGATTAAGTATTCGCAGGGCATCCTCCTCAATATGCCTCGTAGAATGGCGGCGGCGAGCTGCCCAGTCTTCCTCCGAGTAAAGAGTTCGTTCAATGATACTTGTATGGATGACGCGTGTAGGTAGTTGTTATGACTGGAGCAAAATTACTGGAATATTATTGAAAAGCGTGTAGTTGTTGAGACTGGATGAGCAAGCAGGATGACTTGAATATCCGAATTTCACCTTTCCCAATATCAATGATCTGGGATGTAATATACCTTATGAGATCGCTATTAAGTGATGCGGGAAAGTTCTATGGCAGGAACAACATGTAAGGGAACAGGCACCCCATGTGGATAGTCTGGTGGGACGCCGTGGAGGCTTTTCCCCCTATTTATACAGACACCTGGCCAATATGTCCGGTCGAGGCGATTAGACCTTTGCTTAGTCCACACGAATCACATCACATTCTTGATCCATATTTCAGTACGTGAGTCCATTCCATAAGAATCCAACTGTCAGTCCAGCGAGCTTAGAGCGGGTCTGCGGTAGTAGGAATAATTATAATGTCTACTTATAGCGGGTGTAAAGTGCAGAGTAGGCGATAATAGAAAAACAGGGTTGCACTAGGTGGTGGTGAACGATGTGATGTGGTGAAGCTTTGCTTGACTAAAACGGGGGGAAATAGAGAGCCAGAGGCGCCTTGGTATATATTACAGGGGAAATGAGAGTACATACTAGAGTTCAGAAGTCTGAATATCTAGCCAAACAGAAGCGAGAGAAATGAGGAGGGTACATAACAGAGATGCGGAAGCACGGCTATACCAGACACATAGCCATACCGGTAGTTTCGGCGTGTTCAGGTTAATAACTGTTGCATGGCTTTTATCCTTTACCACCTGGCACATGGGCGTCATGGTGCCCCTACTTCAGCAGCCTCAGACAATAAAGGATTCCAATGCAGATGTGAAGCGCTAGAACAGGATGCCGGGGTGCAGAGGGGGCAGTCTGGTTGCTCGGTGTAGGTATGGGACAACGGAACGGGCAGACATGAAAACCATCTCCAGGCTCCAGCACCAGCATTTGTCGCTTTGAACAGTACTGAATGTTTGATCTAAAGGTGTTTTTTTTGTGATACTTGGTTTCGAAGAGAAGGGCATAACGAGCGGATATGGGAGGACTGGCTACCTATTCCCAGAAGGGGATTTCTGGGTTGTATATATACGCAAAAGCTTTACATCAGTACGCTCAGTCCGTTTGTCTTTCGAATGAACTAACTAGACTGCGTGATGTTCCCCCCTCTCTCTACCGATTTACGAAATCACTGGAAGCAATCCCTCCACCTTCCGCATGAGGTCATCATCGAATCATTAGCGCGTGCGTTCACCTTTCGACCTGTTGGAGGTCATGTGACGTGACGATATAGACACGACCTTAGAGCTTCTGTTAGCCTAACCACAACCCGAGCATGATAACCTTCTTATCATCGGAGATTGTCTAGCAGAGATTACTCATGACTTTGGACTGTACGAGAAGACCGAAGTGTAGACACAATAGTTATACATTCATTTACTTTTTATTTGTTTTCATTCCTTCTTTTTCCCTGCTTCATGTGTTTGTATTTGTCTGCAACCAATCATCATCACCATGAGTAACGCCAAACCATTCCTCTGCACTTATACGAACCCCACGACCAGCCTCCCTTGTACCGCTGCCTTCTCTCGGCCCTGCCGACTTAATGAACACATGAACACGCATACCGACACCCGCCCCTTCATCTGCCCCCACTGTGGGAGTGCGTTCTACCGTCAAACCCATCTTTATACACACATCAAGCAAACGCACAAGCAAATCCGAAGCCACACCTGCCCTCACCCAGAGTGTGGGAAAACTTTTACTACAAGACAGCATTTAAATAGGCATGTGAAGACTCATGGCAAGGGGCTGGCACATAGCTGTACGGGGCACCTTCCGTGTACAGAGCAGTTTAGGAAGAAGACGCAGCTGGAGAGGGTGGAGCACATGGACGTCAGAGGGTGGGTTTGTAAGTGCTTGCCGGAGGTGGACGAAGGGGGAGAAGGGGTGATAGGGGAGGGTAAGAGGTCTGAGGAATGCTTTGAGACAAAGAGGCAGTTAAGTCGACATATAAAGAGGGAGCATGGGACAGAGAACAGGTATTTCTGTGAGGAATGTACGGTTGGGAACGATGGAGAGGTGGTGGGTAGATCCTCTGCTACTAGAGCAGTGAAGGAGAGGGTGACCGTTGTTGATTCCCAAGAGCATGAGGTGCCAAGTGAGAGGAAGCTGAATGACCTTGAGACTTTGCTTAAGGAGTTTCTTAAGAATGCTGGAGATTCGGATTCCAATCCAGATTTTGAAATGGACGAATCCCAGGACCAGTTTCAAGGCCCCCCAGATCCAGCAACCACTACCGACACAACCAATACGAACACAACCACTCCACTTGCCACAGCCACCACCCCCTCCTTCACCACCTCAACCTTGGCCCAACCTCTCGGCTTCAAAACTTGGTCCTCCTACCAACACCACCTTCTTATTTACCACCCCCCATGTGTCAGGACTGTGACAAAGTATGCCTCTCTCACCAGGGTCTCCGCGTACACATTGACGACAACCCCGCTCCTAAACTCGCAAACAATTATATCTGTCCGTATACAGAATGTAATGGCAAGGGATTCACTCGGAAGTGGAGGCTGATGGTGCATATCAAGACTGTTCATGAGGGGGAGAAAAACCATATCTGTCCGCAGGAGGGATGTGGGAGGGCTTTTGGACATAAGGGGTCTATGAAGGTGCATTTTAAGAAGCATTTTCGGGCACTGGAGAGGGCCGGGGGACAGCAGGCGAGAAGGGAAGCTGGGCAGGCCGAAGTTGGACAAACCGAAGTAAGGCGAGGCGAAGTAGGGCGAGGCGAAGTAGGGCAAGGCGAAGTGGGGCAAACCGAAATTGGACAAGCCGATGTTGCACAAACACAAGAAGGGCAGGCCGAAAATTGGCAAGCCGGAGTTGGACAAGCCGAAGTGGGGGAAGCCGAAGTTTGGCAGGCTGAAGTGGGCCAAGCCGAAGTGGGGGAAGCCGAAGTAGGGCAAGCCGAAGTAGGGCAAGCCGCAGTAGGGCAAGCCGGAGTTTGGCAAGGTGGAGATGGCGGACTGGGGAGCGTAAGCGCAGAGGAATCCACGACCCTGCGACACAACCCCTCCTGCACGCTCGATGAAAGCGAGAATATCTGGTATGGTTTATGCTGGAATTTAGAGGCCAAACATGTGTGTTCGCGGCAAAGCTAGTGTAGCCACTGTCATATGTTTGGACGGCCCAAGTGTAGCTACTGTCCCTGGCATTGAATATATGATCCTATAATTTTGAAAATTTCATCACGGGTTTCGCTCCGCACTCCGGCACCAACCATAGTTTTTGGTTCGTAGTAATAAAGTCATTGTTGTAAATTCGGCCGGGTAGTTGACGCATCTCAGAGACCAGTGTTTGATATGGTAGATATACACCCTCCTCTCACAAACCTCCTGTGGACTTGTATCCGCAATAGCAACGCGAGCTATGCACTCTACCTGGGCTCTTGTCCCCTCCTTTTCTCTGGGCTTTGCTTCTCTGATTCCTCCCTTTTCTCTGGGCTTTACTTCTCTGATTCCTCAAGCCTTCCCCAGGCCCCTGGGGACGGTGCTTCTATCGGCTCTGTGGATGAGCCTCTTCGCCTTCCTCGACCAAACCGCCCTTCTTGGCATCCCCCGAACAGCTCCACTTTGATCATCTGATGCAGAAAGTAGGGGTTAGTACGCTTGTTTGAATCCAAACTCGATATCAAAGAGTTGATAAAATGAACGAAGAAGTATGTGGTGATACTTGTTAGGCAACGGAAGTGGTGGTAAAGAGGCAGCGCACCTCTCTGAAAATATGGGGGACGGAGCCCTAATATAATGCAGCAGATGGCACTAGATCGGAAACAAAAAAAAAAAAACTAGATCGGAAACGATTATGGTAGCGTGGGGAAGGATTAGTCTGGTTGGCACGGGAAGGATCTGAATTTTTCTGCCAATCAGAAGCGAGAATGGAGAAGCAAGAAATAATAGCAGGATTAAAATAAGTTAACAAAACATGAATCTGACATAAGATATTGAGCTGAAGCTAGAAAACCTAAGATTTAGAAAAGTAGTAACTTGATTAAGTAGCAACTTAGATATAATAGATACATATGTTCCGGCCCAGTCACGACAGAGGTATTAAATGCACTAGACCGGTCTAGCAGGGTCAATACGGGTACGGGTACGGAAAATAATCTTACAACTGGAGTTGAACAACTCCACTCGGTAGATTGAGCTCGATCTTCATGAAAGGGGACGTGGAATAAATAAGGGTCACCGTGATATCAAATCAATCGACCTAGGCACGAGAACAGTCACAGTGTATATTTAGTTTGATGAGAATCAATCAAACAATTCACTTCTTTTTCTGACCCACCAGTTCATTCATGAATAGACCGGGCCATGATGACTGGGCGGATCAGTCAATTGGTAGTTAGGGCCAATCAACAAACCGGTCTATTCACGAATGAACAGGGCTATTTGATGAAAAACACTTCTGTCGTGAGTGGTGCATTATATTTTACTGCTGGCACAAATAATAATGGTAAACAATTGGTTTTGGAGCATGATATATTTGATGATACTTTACTGCATGCAGGACAGAACAAGGCCTATGGTACTATTAATAAGAAATACCATGGAATTCGGAGGTTTGAGCTTTTGTTATGTGTTAAAATGATAGTCTCGGTTTTCACCCAATTTACTGCCTAGAGTGCACATATATGCTATTCCGGAATGGACCAGAACGTATACACCAAAATCAATAAATCCGAGATAACTGAAGGAACTCGCATTGCTGACACCAAATAGGTATACCTAGTCAAAAGCTAAGCGGATGGAAGCATCGAAGACCGCAAAGTGAGGAGAGGATTCCCCCAAGAAGCAGAATCAACTACGACGAGACTTATGCTCAGATGATGCGTCCCGAAACGTTTAAAATAATAACCCTCAACCGAGGATGGGCAATACGGCAGTGGGAGATGATTGAGGCTTACCTCCAAGCACTCCTGGAACATGATGTCTACACCACAGAAGACCAGAAAGTTCCACCGCCGCAGCCGACACATCGATAGCAAGCAAGGCGGAAGCACCTCACTCTCAGATCTATTCCCGGGAAAGATAACCCAGTAGACTTCTTGCGAAATTGAATCAAAGATTGGTAAAAGAGGTGGATGAGTACGGATGGCTAGCAGATTGGACTAATGCCCGATTAGACAATAAGACCAAGCAGGTTGTACATTGGATTGGCAGCTTGGAGTAAGGGAGGGTGACAGGGATCACCAAAGGGGAAAGTGAAGGTGGGAAAGAATATTCACATATTTATATATATTTTCAAAATACTCCTTACTCATATGCGGAAACCAGGGTGGATTCAGGACTGAGGCAGGTTAATCTGCCGGACCGGCGATTATGAACCGCCTGTAGAAGCAGATAAGGCAAATAATCGTGTGAACTTGAACGGAGTATGCAAGATGAGTCGCACAAGAGAAGAAAGGCAGGTGCAGAACATAACGAAATAGGTAAGATATTCCCTCTTTCTCATAGTCTCTCACAATTTGCGCTAAAATTTCAAACTGATATATTGAAGCTCCAATAGCATCAAATAAATTGAATCCTTCAACCCCCGATTTGTTTTATGTAATTCTAGATTCACAAATGTAATCTCAGTCAGCTGTAGTTAGCTGCTGCCGCTACCGAGCGCCGAGTTTGGCGTCGGAAGCTCCCACTAGCGCATACCTTACCTTAAACTCTCGCGCAACCTGAAACATTCTGCTATAAACCAACGTCAACGACTTCGACTGCCAACAAGTTAACCTGATTACACATCGGCCGATAAGTGGGACCCTGCCAGCCTTGTGAAGACTACGGCCTGGAGTTTAGACTGGAGGTGTACCAAGCGAACATTCAAGCTTTGGGTTCTCTCCTCGCTGCCCGGCTCGTAACCGAGGTTAGGTTTGGGCAGTGGAACGCGCTGCAGTTTCGTGCCCGCACCGACTCTAGGCGACACAGGAAGAGCTCTATAGTGGACTGGGAAGTGGAATGACTGGGATAGTGCGTTTCGGTGCTGCTCGTGTTGGGACCGGGGCGTCTTGCGGGCCATTCGGAACGCCAGCTTTTAAGGACCGATGGTTGGGAGTTGGGTTTGAGTTTTCGAGATGTACTCAGCTCCAGGGCATAGTAGGAAAGGGCTATTTAAGTGGGTCTAGATCTAGAATGATACATGGAACGCCATCATTTAGGGAAAGCAGGTGGTCCATTGTGAGCCCACCGAGCAGAACAGCCGAGTCCGGGCCAGTAACAGCACTGTTCTTTCCAGGTAAGGCTTTGGGATTTCATAAGGAAATAATCCCCTACCTCCTCGTACTACGAGGTGATTGACATTATTTCCCCAGGCCAGGGCACTCAACGAGTCTCTATGATCACCTACCTCCTTAAAAACTTCTCGTCAACAGTCTCACCCCTGCTTGAACTCCTCGACCACACCATCTACGAATCTGACCGAGCGTTCCCCCCCACAGGCACAACCACTGCTAGCATTTCCCCCCGACCTGGCCTATCTACCCTAATCTGCTCTGGTCCCGCACCCCTCCTCACTGCAACAGAAAATGCCCAACCAGCAATCCTATTCACATCTCTCTGCTTTCTCTCCGTGCTAGAGAAAGACTTTGGCCTTGACCTGCGAAAGGCAAGCACCCGGTCAAACCTCTACTTCCTTGGACACTCCCTAGGTGAATTCTCCGCACTTGTAGCCGCGGGGATCATGTCCCTGCCGGATGCAATCACCCTTGTTCGCAGGCGAGGGATAACCATGACCCGTTCCGTCCCGGAAGAAGAGAGGGGAGATGTAGGCATGTACGCAATTATCTCTCCCGCGGGACATCTTCCTGGCTTAATCTCCACGATCAACAACTTCATTACCTCACCCCCCCTTGCTCCATATTCCCGGGGAAAATCGTCAGAATCGCAAATCATAATACTAGTTCACAAATTGTGATAAGTGGGCATATCAGCGCGATTACAGCCTTACTCGATCACTTGAGAAAGTTCAGTGGGAATGACCCAAGAGCATTGAAGTTGAATGTCTCTGCACCTTTCCATTCTCCACTTATGGCCCCCGCGGTGGATATCCTGAAGGAGGAGCTGGCAAAGGTGGAATTTGATTGGAAGGGCAGAAGGGGGGATGTCGTAGGCAATGTCACCGCGAGGGTATATGAATCTGAGGGGGAATTAAGGGAGACATTGCCGAGGCAGGCAGTGGAAGAAGTTCGGTGGGCCGAGAGTGTACAGTATTTGGAGAAGGAGAAGGGCGTTGTCAGGTGGGTTGGGTTTGGGCCAGAGGTTAAGGTGGGGAGGGGCCTGGTGAAGAAGGATATCCGTGTGGAGTCGGAAGTAATTATGGTAGGGGAGGGAATGGAGGGGAAAGAAATGGAAGAGGTTGTGCAGCTGTTAGGGGGATAATATAACTCGACTCTCGTTGTAGTGGCTGTAATAGCAAATAGTGTGTTTGTGCCTTTCAATAGTAGTCTACTAAGAAATTGAACTACTAGTCTTGTTCCAAAGCGACTTTAGACATAAATATCAACTAGGATCTAGGACTGACCATGCTTCTGCTATACGAATATAGTATCATGAGAACATCATGATTGTAGACTTTAAATAAGCATACCATTTCAAATACGTGTATGATCCTCAAGTCCATCAGCACAACTGCCGTATCACATTCCTACGCCTTCTAGAAACAACTCCCTCTGATCACTGGGTTGATACCTTTGATTCTCAGTATACTTCAGTTGAATTTATATGCTGTATGTATGCTCACATAATATAAATTAAAAAGAAACTTAACTGAGGGGGGATATGAATCTTCATTGCTTTTGTGAGGATATATTTTGCGAGATTTGTTGACTATAATAAATAACAATATTCTGTTTCTTCTCAAGAGTGAAGAAGAGTTGCTGTAAGTTTGGCGAAAGGGCTATAATAATTCATACATTGCGCGACCTTCACCTAGTTTATTATTAGATATTCGCAGAAATTGATTTAGTTGCGAATGAGTATATAATTACTATTTGCATTTGATAGTAGAGAGATCTAAATTATGTAGTGGGAAGGGGGTTAGACTACCTGTTGCCTCTACTGCTCATCAATTTTCGGGTTATGGGGGGATATACTGGTACCTATTAGGAGCGGGGCAGGTGGTTGAAGAAAGTGAAGGACGGAGGGGAGGATACATATGGTAGATCTAGTCGAGATGTTCTTCTCGAACATGGACCTTCGTTTGGGTAGGAAGGAGGTGTTGGAAATACTGGGTAAACACATAAGCTCATACATGTGCTATTCAACACATTCATGTACATCCATATGATAAACATGTGCTTCCATGTGAAGAAGAAGATGTCATGTATATATACATTCTATTTCCCCCACAAGCAAGACAGACAAACAAGCAATACGACCTCTACATACCACACACACCTAAAACCTGCGCACAACAGGTTATGAGCCCGGACAGCATCTATATACAATAGAATGTCTACAACCGGCAATACTAGTGAGGCAGACGCTCAGCAACAACCCCCAATCGTCAACCTCTACCTACGATCGAAAAGTCCCATCACTAAGCGTAAAGCCTCAGTGGCAATACCAATTACCCCGAACGGGTTACGGCAATGAGGATTACCCTACGCATGACCAAAGTGGGTAAATATCGAGCATGGGATATTACTGAAGGAAACTACTGAGAACCCCCAACCAATTCTCAAGAGTGGGAAGACGGCAATGACTTTATCATGCCACAATACTCAAAAATATTGAAGCACAAGTCACAAGTCGAATAGGGACTATCGAGAAAGCTAGAGATGCATGGAATGATCAAGCCCAAGCAAGGCCGGAAGCTCAAGTCCAGGCAAGGCCGGAAGCTCAACAGTAAGCAAGCCCTAAGCTATAAACGAGCCAGCAGAACCAGCTATAAGCAAGCCAGCGGAACCAACCACAAGAAGACCTAGACAAAGAGCATCAGACTGGATTGAAGAAGTAGGAGAACGCAAGTCTAAAAGAGAGAGAAAACCTACTAGAAAGATATCAACTACTATCAAAATAGCTACAATATCTGGATCAACCCTGATCATCCAACAAATGTGCAAACTAGACAGTCACCAGAAGCAGCAGAATGGGCCGATCTCGAGAAAGAAAACAATTACAGCGATATGGGGTATACACTATAATTAGCAAAGAAGCAATCCCCAAAGACGTTAACATTGTTGATACAAAATGGGTCTATGCAATTAAAAGAAAAGCGGATGGATCCATTGAGAAATATAAAGCAAGGAAGGTTGGAAGGGGATTCACCCAAGAAGATGGAGTGACAGAATATATGCACAAATGATGAGGCCTGAAACTCTCAAAATTCTACTAGTTATTGCCCTACACAGAAAATGGGCTATCCGCCAATGGGATGTAGTAGCTGCATATCTACAAGCACTACTTCATCATGATGTCTATATCAGACATCAATGAAAATGGCGAAGTTGAATATTGGAAGCTAAATAAAGCTCTATATGGTCTAAAACAGGCCGGACATGAATGGTTTAAGACCTTAGAAAAAACCCTAGCTGTAGAAGCTGAAGAGTATGTTGAACTCGAAAAAAGAGGAAAGCCAGAAAAATTATTAGGAATGGAACTTCAATGGAATAAAGAAGGGACGCAGGTTATAATGACCCAAAAAGCCCTAATAGAATCCATGACAAAAGTCCACCTACAAGGCATACCTCGACCTAAGATATCACTACCTTCAGATCTAGCTATATTTGCAGACAATAAGGAAGGAACCTCTGATAATGAGGAAGCGGCCTCCGATCTAGCTATATTAGCAGACAATGCCGAAGCAGCGAAAACGGCCTCTGATCCAGCTATATTAGCAGACAATGCCGAAGCGGCAAAACGACCTCTGGCCTAGCTATATCAGCAGATAATGTCGAAGCAGCAATGCTAAATCCAAAACCTTACCAAGCTTTGGTAGGAGGACTATTATATATAGCCAGGATGACTAGACCAGAAATATCTATACTTACTAGGCAGAAGAACGGCGAAACCATCAGTATCAAATTTGCAAGCTGCTAAGGAAGTACTCCAATATCTATGGACAACCAAAAAATACTGGTCTTGTGTTGAAACATACCAACAACCTTGACTTAACCATATATGCCGACTCATCCTTTGGTGGAGAAAAAGCCAAATCTCAAACTGGAGTCTTAATGACTCTAGGAGATCAACCAATTGGATGGTATAGCCGACGTCAGGATACAGTATCTTTATCCATTACGGAAGCCGAATACATTGCAGATTGCGAAGGGGCCAAAGACGCAGCCTGGCCACAACAATTCCTAGCTGAAATAAATATTCCCCTAAAACCAATATTAAAAACTGATAGTGAAGGAGCATACCACCTATCCTATACTTCACGATGCCTTAGAAGAACCAGACACATTGAGCACAGATTTCATTACATACGTCAGCAAGTAAAAAAGGAAAGGCTTGCGATTAAGACAATTCCTGGGAAGGAAAACCCGGCTGATATTCTTACTAAAATCACGCCAATGAGTGCCATAAATACATGGAAAAATAAGTGGATGGCACTGACTGAGTAACGGAGAGATTCACCGAGTAACGGAGGTTGTTGGAAGAACTCGGTAAACACATAAGCTCATACATGTGCTATTCAATAAGAAGAAGATATCATGTATATATACATTCTATTTCCCCCACAAGCAAGACAGACAAGCAAGCAATACGATCTCTACATACCACACACACCTAAAACCTGCGCACAACGGTGTGAGCGTACAATATACTATCGGTGTTTGGGCAAACCTAGCACCCAGTGATCACGTTTTGTCCGAGCGGTTACACTCTCCAACAGGAGGAGGCGGAGGTGGGGTTGGAGGAGGAAGGGGGTATTTCTGTTATATTTCTTTGGCTCGGAAGGCAGAAACGTTTATGTAGCCCGTTGGTCCGAAAGTTGTACCGAGTTCTTTTAAGATGAGGGATCGAGGCCGTCTCATACCTTAGGCTCCAACAGCCGTATGTATAGACTCAAAAAAAAAAAAAAAAAAAAAGATTTTTTAAAATAAAATAGTTTGATACTTTGTGTTATGCTATTACAGCGAAGAGATTATGGGTTCTGTTTTTCTATAAAAATCTTTGCATCAAGAACCCCAGGGAAAAACCCAGTACAATGGGTCCGGTCTTGTGTTGGGTAAATTACTGCTTAATTACAACGGTATGAAGCGAGCAACTGAGGGTAACGATTTTTTCCGTCTTTGCCAATGCATAAAATCACATGGATAGAGTATAGAAAGATCCGAGGGTACAGCTGCCAAAAATATATAAAAAAAAAAATGAGTAACACCCATGAAACCGTTTATCTACCCATCTCACATTAATCCACCACCCTACGCCAAACCTACGCCCCAACTCCGCCCAGAAACCTTTTCCTCCCTTCCTCCACCCTCCCCCTCTCCTCCTCCACTAAATCTCTAACTCTCACACTCAGCAAATCCACCCTCCCTTCCTCTTCCACATCCTTCTCCCCCTTCTGCCCACCCCTCATCACCGCCAGCGTGGGTCTAAAGAAAGTCTCCGCAGCCTTCTCATTCCTCTTCGGCCTAAGCAACGAGCGGAATACAACCGGATACCAATACGCTCCTTTTGGAAGCGGACGGTTACACATTCCACCCTGGCCCGGCTTCGTTTTCTCAGGGTCGTGCAGGAAGAGGGCGATTTCTGGCGGTGCGCTGGGGTGAGGGTTTGTGTTTGTAGAGGGGCTGGAGGGGTCGGATGTTGATGTGGCGGTTGCCACTGGTAGCTGGTTATAGGCGCGGACGAATTGGTATTTAAATCCCTCTGGTGGGGAGCCATCGGGGTGTTTCCCACCCTCTTCTTCCTCCTCCGCTTCATCAATGGAGCAGAATTTTCTTTTGATGGCTCTAACAGCAGGAGTAGCCGGGTCACTAGGGATATAAAAGTCCAATGTCATCTCTCCTTCTCTCTCGGTATTTTTCTGCGGTTGTGTTTGCGCTTGCGAGGATTGATTCGCAGCCTTAACCTCCTCAGCCAAATACCTAATCCTCATCAACCCCACATCGACTCTCTCGTCTCTCACCCCATGACCCACTGCTGCATGCGCATAACCACCCAGCGGATCTGCAGAGAATTTATACACCAAATACCCATTCAACTCACCCAGGGCATCCGGGTCCGGTAAAACGGGATACGTCTCAACCGCCTTAACCCCTCTCTTTGTCGGGTGCTTCAAATTCCGCCAATTCTCCTCCGCGAGTTTAATACTCTTATCCTCTCCTGCCTTCGCCACGTACCCTGCGCCCACAGTCTCCGGGTTTGCAATATCGAACCCGCGCATAACCGCGGCGAGGATTCGGACAGGGTCGGATTCCTCCTCGGCTTTGAGGGCGAGGGAGCGTACTCTTTTGGCGAGAGGGGCGTTGGTGATGAGCGAAGCGGAGGTGGTGGATTTGAATGTCGACCGGGAGGATTCATTGGAGATGTATTCTGTGCGGCGGAGGAAGGAGACGCCGGAGGCACCGGAAGTTGTGGCTCGGGTGGCCTTTCCGAGGGCGGAGGCGGGGCGAAGGAGAAGGCGGTCAGAGGGATGTACTGGAGGGGGGGATCCATGGGGCGGAGTGCTAAGGGTAGAAATTGTATGTTAGCTGGTTACTTGAATTTGATATTAAGCTCGGTTTCCGCCTCCTTGATCGCCTACACACATACCCCCCCGCCCTTCCCACAGCAAATCAAGTACTCACAACTCTCATCCCTCTCAAACACCCCCTTCACATGCACCAAATCTAACGGCATTCCCAGCTCCGAATCAACCTCCACATTCAACGGCTGCTCCCTCGCCAACCTACTCGCAAACCCCGTCCCTGTATAATCCGACACCGCCGGATTCGGGATATCCAACAGCTTGGGCGGGTTCGGCGGCGGCGGAAGCGTGTTCTGGTACCGTATTCGCACAATGTAATCTTGGGGGTAATTGCGGCTGCTGGAAGGGGCAGCAGCGGTGGTGGCTCCAGGAGGAGCGGGGCCGGAAGTGGGGCGGGACATGACTTGTAGTTTTGAAGTGGGGGTGCCTAAGCTGTGACTGAGAACAGGTCCGGGCTGGTGAGATGGCCAACGTCGGGAAAGCCTTCTGGCGGTTGAGCTGAGTATCTATCTGCAACTCTGCAGGGCTCTTGATATATAATTTGCCGCCTCGTGATGAAGACTGTATTGCTTTGTTGGCTGCTGCCGTAGGCGGAGCGTCGTGTAATGGGTTGGTTGGGTGGGGGGGGGGGGAAACGCGAGGCCTAGAGCTTTTAGGCGTTCTGGTTCTCGTATTAGGTAAGCAAGCCTGGAACACCAAGTCACGAGATATGGGAAACATCAGTGAAAGGCCCCGCCAAAGAGGACATAACCAGGTATGACCTTGATGCAGATGAACCAATTGCTGGAGGATATAAGGGATATGTGGGATATATGGGATATATGTGAGCATGGGCAAAAGACCAACTATGTAGATAGAATATACTGTATATAAAACCGCCAGACTCCAAGTTATCGACCAATCAGAAAGCCCTCATAATTTACTTTTACTTATGGAGTTACCCTCCCAAATCCCCCCACATTCCATAACCTCATATCCCGCGCTTTCTTCATTATGTAAGCATAGATGACTAATACATAGCCGTATCCGCGTTCCTCGGCTCAGCACATGCTGATCGCCACGCAGCACAGCCGCCGAACACACTAGCCACCCCGCGCCCTCCTTCCATCTCTCCCCACCTCCCCCGGACACGCACATAACCGAGCTACCGCCACGGCAGTTGATCAGCTGCATACGAAAGTATTTCTCTATTCCCTCTGCTCCCCCCAAGCCGGACCTCACTTTTGAGCGACAATACCAGGCTTATCAGTTCCCCTACGTTTGTGATTCCCACTTTGCACCATGGTGGCCGATTCGTTGGTTTATCATCCATCCGTGAATCATTATGTGCGGTTTGTGAATACTACTGGTAAGTCTACTTACCTATATCCTTCAGTTTCCTTGAATTCGTATCCTTGGTTCGTGTAGGTAGCAGTGGGGTATGGACTGCACTGTGCTGATTGTGTCTTTTCCTCT
The DNA here is from genome assembly GCA_015179025.1 of Terfezia claveryi. Taxonomy (NCBI): domain Eukaryota; kingdom Fungi; phylum Ascomycota; class Pezizomycetes; order Pezizales; family Pezizaceae; genus Terfezia; species Terfezia claveryi. The sequence continues at coordinate 79,604 of WHUX01000081.1, forward strand.
CGCAACATTCAGTCGGCAGAGACAAAGTCCTCCGATTCGTTCAATATCTCGCACGGTTTCTCTCATACTATCTCCTCAGAAAGGGATACAGCGCGAAAGCACTTGTGCCGTGGAATTCAATTAAAGCACAGTTTGGGATGGCGAGGAAGTTGATGAGGGTGGGGAAAAATGTGGAGCATTTGAAAGAGGCGGGGAGGCTGGCTGGTACGAAGAATATGGATCCTGTGTTGAGGTATCTTCAGTTCTTGCTCTCATAATCCCTTCATCACATCTCCCTATATCTGCCCACATTAACCACTCCTACAAACCATTTTGATAACTTACATGTACATTAACAGATACACCGCCATCGCCCGCCAACTATCCTACTTCACATACCTCACCCTCGACTCCCTGCACTACCTCTCCGTCGCCAACATCTACCCTCTCCCCAGCATCACTCCCACCCTCAGTAAATGGGCCAACAAAGCCTGGCTCAGCGGCGTCACGTTCTCCATTCTCTCCGGTGCCTATACCCTCAATAAGCTCTCGTCGCGACAAGCCAAGACCAACCGACTCCTGGGCGAGGGTAAGGTAGAGGAGAAGAGGCTAGAGAAAGAAATGTTTGAGACAAGGCTCCAGTTGCTCAGCGATGCTTGCGATTGGTTGATACCGGCGTATACACTGGGAATGGTGGGCGGGAAGGGAAGGTTTAGTATTGATGAGGGAGCTGTGGGGTTGGCGGGTATCGTGAGTAGTTTGGTAGGGGTGAGGGCCCAGTGGAGGAAGACGGCACAGTAAAGGGTGGGGGGGTTTGGTAAGGATGGGTTTTGTGTGTATGAAAATTTGGAGTCTTGACGGGCAATTCGTATTTTTTTGGAATTGATCCTATTTTTTATTTAGATTATTGATATTCGGTTCTGGTCAAATGTATTGCTATACATGTTTCTCGCTCCTAGCCACTTCTTGCCCTAGGACAATCACCGTAGATGGTTATTTTGGACATAACAGTTCCTTCACCTCGCTTTCTATACCACCAACCAGCGGTACAAGACACACAATATTTACATGCTCATGGCAGCAATTGGTTTTTCTTTTATTGATCCATTTTGTGTAGGCGTGTGTTCCTATTTTCCACTTTATCCATGTATTTAGGTTCAATTTATTTGTTTTGCTCCCAATTTTAGTAGGGGACGGCAATACCATATATGACATGCTACCAAATATGTTGCTTCATGATACCTATCAATACACAATAATACATTTTTCCACACCCATCCATCCTCCTTCTTACCTACATTACTCCATCTACCTTCCCTCACCTTCTTCATTACTCCACCACGCCCCTCGCCTCAAAATTCCTCACCGGTGGCATCTGCCCCAAGCCCGACCCCTCTTTTCCTTCCTTGTTCCCCTCTTCACCTTTCATCCCACCTCCCGCCTTACTCTCCTCCACATGCCTCCTAATCATCCATAAAATCTCACTATTCATCCACCTCTCCGGCGGCCTCCTATATGGCTCCTTTCTTCGTCCCACTGTCTGTGCCCACTCCCCAGCTCCACTAGTATCCACCCCTACTTCTAGGACTCTTTCGTTTGGTTTTTCCTCTCCGGGCGCACCACCGGGGTAGGATGCGTCGGTGGTGACGAAGGATGTTAGAGTTGTATTTTCTGAGGCGGTGGGGAGCGTGGGGTCGGTGTGAGGGGGGGCATGGGATGCTGCTGTATTTGTACTTCCTCCCGGAATCTCAGTCTCTTTGAGGGGTGAATTGGTGCTTGCAGCGGCTGGGTTTGCGAGATTCTCTGCTCCGCCTTCAGCGTACTCGGAGGATGTACTTGGGGGGACTTGTGTGCACCAGTAGTATATGTCCCAGTCATTCTCATCGAGGAACTTATCATACTCTAAGAGCTGCTCGCGGGTCATTTCTGGGAGATACTTATCAGCGAATGTTGATAGGAGGAGATCAGTTTCTAGGATCCCGCGTTTCCGGGATTGGTATTGTAGGCGGGAGCGCAAGGTATGGAGATCTTCGCTGCTGCGGGGGAGGGGCGGGATGTTGAAGGTTGTGTGGAGGTGCGTGAGGACTTCGGTGGGGGTGTGGTATTGCGGGGAAGAGGAGGTGGGGGGGGATCCGAGACCATCCTGGGTGTTGCCTGTCAGGCGGGCTGTGTTTTCGGGATTAGAGTCGAGAGGGTTGTAGCTGGGGGAGACGGTGGAGAGGAATTCGGGGGGTGGAGGGAAGGCGCCGATGGAGGGGGTGGAAGGGTGAAGGGTCGAGGTGGTGTTGGTGAGGTGCGGGTTGAGGGGTGTAGTGGATTCCCGGTGGGCGTAGTCGGAGGAGGCGGAGGGAGGGGATTGAGGAGTGGAGTTTGGTTTCGGATTGGATTTGGATTTGAGGAGGGCGATGGCACTGGTAAACGTTCGTGACGCCGGTGCGGGCCGGGGGATGGTCTGGAGGAGCGGCCGCAGCGTGCGAGTGAGCATGGGTATTGGAAGCGTGCGATGAATTGTCTGGGTAGGTGAAGGTGGTGCGAATGCGCTCTCTGAGAGTAATGGCGACCGAGGCGGGGACGGTGAGATTGGTTGGGGATGATCAACTCTCAATTGCTTTGGGTCGAGCGTGGATTAGGCAGGTTTCTGAGGTTGTGACATCACGAAGCCGGGCCGAGGGTCATGCAACTACAGAACTCGGCATGCCGAAATATCTCCTCCAAGTTGGTATATGGTCAATTGACGGCTGGGAGTTTTCACCGTTTTTGTCCACATGTAAAAATACAGAAACCTCGAACTAGAGCTATAAAATTTGAATTCAATCACTACTTATAAGTAGAGCTTCACAGCCCGCGGCAGAGACCCCAGCTTGACCACAAGATGATATCTATAAAGAAAGCTCGCATACTTGAATTAGATATATAAACAGAAGGATAAGAGGTTGCTGAGCCAGGAGGAGAGGGAAGAAAGGAGTGGCCGTTGTCGACTCGGGTATTACCGGAAATTATTGGTGCTTTGATAGGATATCCTGAATACAAAACTGATTTGAGGGCCTTGAGGGCCATGCATATCCTCTTTTAGTCAACCCAACTGACATATAGCAACTCAAAAATCGTCCTCATCATGTACCACCAACCCCCCACCCTGAACTACCGGCACCGATACCGCCTCCTTCTCCTGCCCTTCCTCATTCCCCTCTTCCTCCTTCCCCCGATTCTCCCCTCTTCCCCCCTCCTTCTCCCCATTCTCCCCCTTTCCCCCCTCCTCCCCCCTTCCCTCCTCCTTCCCTCCATTCCCCCCCTCCTTCTCCCCATTCTCCCCCCTCGCGCCAATCCCCCCTTTTCCCTCCTGCTCCATCTTTCCCCTATCCTCCCTCCCTGTCTTCCCTCCCTCTCCCTTCCCCTTCTTCTTCTCCCTCTTTCTCCTATTCCTCTCCGTTCTCTCCTCATCCCTCCTCCTCATCTCCTCCTTCTTCCTCTCAAACTCCTCACCCTCCTTCTCCGCCTTCAGCTCCTCATCCATCATCTTCACCCGCTCATTCTCCCTCCTCCTGCTCGCCTTGTACACATGGAACTCGCCCGACCCAGCACCAGCACTAGATCCTTGGACATTGGCGACAATTTCTGGCGGGGAAGGGAGCGTCTTGGCTTTGGGCCCGGAGAGGTTTATCACTCGGTCGGGTTTCTTAAAGAGTTGGTTCAGTTGCACGGATTGTTGCGAGGTAGGGTTCATGAGGCGCTTTTTCTTTTGGGGGCGCGAGGATTTGGGGTCCATTGAGGTAGGGATTGATTCGGGGATGGGCTCGGACATGGTGAGTTGTACGTTTGTAACTGGTGGGAGAATTGCGCGCGAGCCGTAGCAGAGGTAGGTGACAGCCGTTCCTGACTCTGGCGACTTAGGAGTGTGCTATGGGAAAGTTAAGAGTGTACGGAGTAGATAGTTCACTTCGATTGTAGGTAGCTGGTTGTCGCAGCTTGGGAAATAAGCGTGCACCTGAGCACGTGACAATTCACGAGATTTGATTAATCCACATATACGAAAAACACTTGTATGAAATTGGAATTTACACGCATATACAGATTACTTTCTTGAACCTCTATTCACGCCTTCGATTATGTTTATTTCCTCCATCTAAACTAGGTATTTTCTCAATGTCCTTCAACCATTACTCCTCCGCACCTACCTGGGGGGCAGCAGATTGCCTGGCGGCTGAAGACTTCGCTGCACAAATTTCATCAACCCTCAAAAGTAGACATGCCGACTTCAAAGCACAAAGATTAGTCGAATTCATCCAGTACCTCGTATAGCGAATAACTTACCTCGATGGCAGTCTTGATACTCTGCAACTTCACTGCTTCTGGCTCCCACACCCCATACTCCTTCATGTCTACCAACTTCCCAGTATCTCCATCGATACCCCAAGTGTGGTGACCCTCCGCATGCTTTGCCCTCAACTGTGACAAGACCCTGATTGGACTTGCACCGCAGTTCTGCACCAATGTCCTTGGAATAACTTCAAGTGCCTCAGCAACACCCCTGTAGGGCCATTGCTGAATACCCTCAATGCTCTTTGACAGCTCAGTAAGTCTCACAGAGACAGCCATCTCGGTAGCGCCACCACCGGGGGACAGGCGAGGGGAGAAGAAGACATTTCGGGCCACAGACATGGCGTCTTGAAGGTTTCGCTCGATTTCGTTGAGGATATCCTTTGAAGGGCCGCGAAGAAGGATGGTACAAGCCTTTGGATTCTTGCATTTGGTAATAAATGAGAAGTACCTAAGCAGGGTACCTGTTAAATGAAGTCCAATATAGCAGTGGGGGTGAAACCTACTCATCCCCGATTTTCTCAATCTCGAAGAGACCACATCCAGTACCAATGTCGGCTTCGTGGAGATCATCCACACGGTTGACGATGGTAGCGCCAGTTGCACGTGCAATACGGTTGTTGTCAGTCTTCCTTACTCGGCGGAGGGCAGTAACGTTGCCTTTCAAGAGGTAATGTTGCGCAAGGTCTGGGAAAGAGTCAGTGGAACCGCTTGCAGCCTGGATAATAGATTCATACCAGAAACACCCTTCTCCGTAATAACCAAATCTGGCTTTAGCGCCAGGATAGCATCACACATCGCCTTAACTTGTTGCTCCTCAATCTCCAAAATCTTATTCCAGTCTTCTTCCTTAGTGATCTCAATGTTCGTCTGGGATTCCCCCTTCTTGTACTCCAGCGGGCAATCCAAAAGTATGATTCTTGGATTATCGATCCTCCTTCTCATCTTCGGATGTGTGATATCCTTGTTCAGCATAACACCGTCAAGCACGCGCGAATCCTCAATTTCTCCACCTGGGATCTTCTCAACTCTGGCATATCTCTTAACATCCACCTCTTGCTTTCCACCTACGTCTTTGGCAACGGTTCGTACGGCTTTGAGAGCAAGGTCACACATGAGCTTGGACCACCGAGACACAAATTTGGTTCCGATGGAGGAGGAAATTAGGTCGTACATGGCTTTGTCGTCATTGACATCTATTGGGAGGGAGATATCGTCAACGATCTTAAGGGCATCACTGAGAGCACGCTTGAAGGCCTGGATAATGACGACAGGATGAATGTTCCTCTCGAGCTGAGGTAGAGACTGGGCGAGCATTTCACCAGCTGGTGCCAGAAGTTAGCCAGGAATAGCACCGAACTAAGTAAGGAAACAAACCAAGAATGATAACCGTCGTCGTTCCATCACCAACTTCTTCATCTTGGGTTCGACTTAACTCAATCATACTCTTTGCCGCAGGATGCGCCACCTCAATTTCTCTCAAAATAGCATGACCGTCATTGGTGAGAACTATACCCCCCATGGGATCTAATAACATTTTCAACATAGCCTTGGGCCCAAGACATGATCGGATGATATCTGCTACCCTGTAAATGGAGAGTGTAAGCTTCGATGTGCTTCGGAGAACTGGAGAGTGGGGTCAGGCAAGCTCCATAGCGGAGGTAACATACGTCTTCGCAGCGTTGATATTAGACAATTGAGCTTTCCTCCCGGTCTGCCTGTTCTCCGCCCCCGTATCTATCATACCCCGTCAGCTTCCATGCAAAGAATAGTACGAACACTCTCGCAGACATACTCATAACCAACACAGGCGCCTGCATGCTGGCAAGCTATGATATATTCAAATTAATTAGTGTAGGTAACTGTACCAAAAGGAGTTGACCAGGATTGTATTTTGGAGAATTTTGGTGTTTCGATACCGTGTCAGTGGGGCTATGAGGGGTGGAATTTATTAGTTCGATAATCTCCGTCAGCAAACCTCGTCTTGGCGTTTAGAAAGAGCCTCAACGTCTCCTAACTACTAATAGACGAGCAAACAAATCAGGAAGAATTTCAACTTTTATTTGTGCTTTGACCATCCACCTAAACTTCTTGTATTGAATATAATCCATAGTCGAGGGTCTGATTGAGACTAATAATCCAAAGAGCCGCAACCGATAAAGCAAGCAACAGTAAATACTATATGCAATTCGCTTAACACAACACACTGTTAAATCCTAAAAATGAAAGTTCCTTATGTCCCTTCTCGACCGTTGGTCCCCTCTCTTGTCAAGTTCGACTTTCCCCAGTAAGAATCTCTGTCTAAACATGTCTAAAGCATCACCAGGAGTAGGCCTCTAGGGATTTGATATCTATTTGAAAGCAATGTCAGCCATTATGACATAGCAGTGGCACCCACACCGTAGAGTTCAAATACGCCCCCGTATATTGCCTTATTCTGGGGAAATATCTGGAATCCTGGGGCGAGGTTTTTCGATATAGTGAGGGTATATCGTCCCCAAAGTCAGAATAACCAAGATTAGGCCACAGCAAGCAGTTATTGCTTTCTGTATAGCTCTATATCGCCTTCCAAATCCGACTACCTGAAAACCAGCAACTGCTTCCTTCACATTGTTCGGGCCTATCTTGTAGAGTACTAAGCCTCCAAGTGCTATCGAATATCCAAAGATTTGAAGTACGGTGAGAGGAGAATTCCAGATAACTACCGAAGCAATCACCAGTAATATATCCTTCAGAACGCCAGATAAGGTAAGTACTAGAGGGGAAGTTTTCTTAATCTGTTTTATGCTATTAGTTAGGGCCGGATTGTACAATGTATTAGAAAATACGTACCAGAAAAACCACTGAAACATTCAATCCGAATGCAACGATGGCATTCGAAACCAAAACAATTGGCCCCACTCTGTAAATATCATCAACCCCAAAGTCCGGTGCTTCAACATATAAGAATATGATGAAGTTTATTGCCGCACAAACTGGCGCAAAATGATAGAGAGAAACTAAGGGATCCATCTTGTACTCTGCGGAGCTCAATAGTTGTTGCACCATAACAAGGCGGGTTGCCTCGAAGATAACCCCACCAATTTGAAACAAAAATCCAAACATTTCAAACTGCAGCTCCCCAAAGGAGGCGAGAACCACACCAAAAACTATCAAGGAAACGTTCACCAAAACCTTCAGATTGAGCTCTTCAATGAACATTGACCAGGTTGCCAGCAAGACGGCAACCGGAGTCGTAGCCTTGATAACTGTTCATCAGTGAATTGTATGAGACATGATACATACGGGGTGTTCACCTTGAGCATTTGTATGAAAGCAACGCTGAGGTATAGGTATGCCTGGTTAGAACATATCAAGCTCAGGCTAAAGAATAAGGCTATTGGCACTACGGCTTTGAAAAATAACAATCTCGTTACTCGTACACGATTAAGTCCATTAAGTAAGCTTGTACTGTATGCAAGAACACGTGTTGCAATTGTTGCAAAAATCAAATGCCATGTTGTGAGGAAGATTGCTGTGATGCAAAGTCGACTCGATTAGCACCCAGCTTTGACGTACATGCAGAATAGTGAGCCTTACGGAAATCTTATGCTGTTAGTATTATCAGTTCAAGGTTGTTAAGATTCATGGCATACCAAATTCTAGATTATGGAGAATCCACTTGTTGAAGAGAATAACGCTTGAGCTTAGACATATCCATATGCTGTGCAGAAAGTTAGCAAGTGAGTTGAGACCAAATAGAAGAACCGCTGTACTGACATGACGTAGATTGAGGGGTGTAGAGAGAGTACCGGAGAGGGCGATTTCTCTGGCACCTCCAAAACGTCGCGGACATGATCAAAAGTATTCTGACGAGGCGCGTTTTGTTCTACCTGGGCTTGAGATCTGGGTGACTTCCTTGCAGTAGCTGTAGATGTATGTTTGAGATTGCCAGAGTCCACCATCTTGCTGTGAATCAGTTTTTGATTAGTGCAACAGAGTGCAGTAAGAGGGTGGTGACTCCAGTCTCTAATAGGTGGAAAATGACTTGTTTCTTCACGATTGGCCGTTGAAGTTCGTGTTCATTATAGAGTGATGCAGGCTGAAGCATAAAGCCTCGCATGTACCAACGCTCGTATCCTGGTACCGACTACCTAGTTAGGAATTATGAACTGCCATACGGTAGGTTCTAAGTTGGTATTTCAGTAATTAATTTTACAACGAGTTCTGAGGCTATATTAATTATTGTAAAACAGATGACTGTTATATATATTGAAAAAGAACTCAAAGTTGTTTTACTGCCAAGAGATCCCTATCTACCTCTAACCAGACTACGCTATGGCTAGTCTGGTATGAGAACCTACAGGAGGGTTTGTGCCAACCAGATTAGGTATGAGCGTTGTACAAGACTCCGCATCCACCCAAAGATCAAGCAGCTAGCACGTGCTGTAGCACCCGTGAATCAATGGAGTCAATACTACGTAACAGCGGCCTGATCAAGATCTACGGTATATCAAACCGAAAGCAACAAAGTTTAGCTATCCTACGAGCTCGAAGTTCTAAGCCTACAGATCCCTGGAATCAGATGGGACGCAATTTTCCCTCCCGACTGCCTAGTATCAAGCTCAAATATTGTCAATGCACGAGCAAAGGTTAGGTACTGCATCAATTGAAGTACAGCGAATGTGGTCTCGGACCTTAAGATTCTAAACGCGGCAGTGCAAGATTATCCCCGAAAACCTCTGGAATTGTGATGAAAAGGGTATTCTTTATCATTGGTCTAACAGTTGGTTGACAAAATAGCGAACTGATGGCAATCGAGTTCTGTTCAGTACTGGAACGTGATTCCACCATTTACTGTAGTGGTTTTATTCAACATATTGAAGGCCTGTAACATTCAGTCGATCACCTAATGGCTATATGGACGTAATCTAGGATCCGATTATATGTCAAGCTTGATACATAAAACTCCTAACATTCCTTCTGCCTTGGCGTATGCTCATGTTGCCTGGCCAGTGGTCGAATATGCTCTAGATCATCGAATTGTTCCATGTGCCTTCCACCGCACTCTACTCACCTAATGCAGTCACTCGATGTTGCCTGTTTTGGACCTCTAGGACGAGCATATCGAACTGCACTCCAAGACTTCATATATGAACATCCTGGCCAACCATTAGGAAAACAAAAGCGCATTGTCGTGATTAGGCATTAACCAAATCCAATTTTCTCAGTGGATATGAAGCTTCAGGAATATGGACATTTTGTCCAGAGGTCGTCATCGAAATCAGAATAATATTACCTCCAAAGGAGCTATCTCTGCCCCTTCTACTCCATTCAAAATAGACCGTATTCGAAAAACAGCATTAACCCTCAATATTACCCCTCATTCTCGCAAAATTCTTTAGAGATCTGTTGGATTTTTTGAAGAGCAAAATAGTTCAATACCAGGTAATATTGAACCAAACTTTAAGGGGTCAAAGCAGGTAACGCTCGTTCGCAGAAGCATATACAGGGTCCTCGAACTCTTGATCGAGCCTATATTGAGCAAGAAAAAGCTCGTATTGCAGTGCAGAGTAGCCAAAGAACAGAAAGCCAAAGAAGGCAGGTGTCGCTGGAGGTTTTTTTTTTTCTTGGGTAGGTAGTATCATTTGGTTTCTGAAAGAATTTGGGCGAATTATCAGATGCTGACTGGTGGGTACCTTTAGCTCGGTTGATGTTCTTATTATCGTCCGGGGTACAACTAATATCCTAGTCTGGTTAGCACAATTCCCTCCACACGGTATTGATTGTATGGATAAAGGTAGCTGGAACGTGTCAGCCGTCATCAGGTCCAGAAAGAACGAATGCTGTTGGGTAGGCTATTTGCAGGAACCAGGGAATATTTTGCCTCTTCTTGAACCACAAGAGTCTTGTTGGCGCAGTTCACTAGTCTGCATGCAAGTTAGACCTGATCTGGTGAACGGTAGCAGCTGCAGCCACATTGAACGGTATGCACAGTGCTCGTGTTCGGTTCAGCTGTGGGGACACTGCAAGCCCAACTATCACAGCTGTGCAGGGAGCTAACAAATCCAAAAAAATATATAAATCCCCCTTTCCTTCTTCCCCCAGCATTATTCAATCCACGCTCTTGACGATATTCTCACTCGTTCGACAAACCAATCACTCATTAAGATTAATTACTACCGTACCACATCTCCATAATGCAACTCCTCACCGTCACCCTCACCTCCCTCACGCTCTCCCTCCTCACCACCCTAACCCTCGCTGATACAACTTATCCCACCTGCCACACCACCGTCTACACTTGCAAAGGCAACTTCAAATGCTGCACTATGCCATTGCAGAGAGGAGGCGTCGCAGCGTATTGTGCGCAGGGGAACATGTCTGGTACACTCACCCTTCAATCCTCAAGTGGGAAATTTCTTAGTTACTAACTAATCGAGGTGTATATAGAGGGAGGCTGCTCAGGCACACTTCACACGATTTGCTGTAGGTATGATGCGGAGGAGGCATTGACGCCTAGGGGTTATACATATGTGGGGTGTTCCGAGCCAGGGAGGTCGTAAAGGGGAGCACAAAGTATATAATGTTGATTGTCACTTTCTTTCGGCATTGCGATGAATTCTTTTGTCATGATTATTATTGGAAGAGTAATGGTAATATATACAGTACCTATATATCATGTTGTCCTATTTGCATTGCAAATAATCCTTAGAATAAACTTTCTGGCAGGCAAATTCTGAGGTTTGCTGGCTGGCTTCTATTTTCTTTTGAATCGAGAGCTACAAGAAAAAAACTTGGTAAAACACAGGACAACCACAAATAGCAATTGGGGTGAGATTTGCTTGCTATTTTGAGACAGCATCGGACGTCCTACGTCGCACAAATTATTGATTGACTAGCCTAGCCGAGTTGGCATAAGCCTTCTCGTAGGGCGAGCTGTTGCACTTTACTTCCTGATATAGTAGCGCCACATTCTCTATTGGGTGTAGGCCACCAGCCATTGGACAATCCTACTTGTACTCTGTAGTCAATAATAAAAATGTCCGTGCATCCCATATATATATATATGTACTCTGTACCCTGATTAATCGATACATACGGTAGACAAAGCACGTCCGTGAGTCCCAATAACTGAACTTGTGGACTATAGCTTTTAGTGTAATTCACCGCACAGAAGTTCTGAATATTATGACAATGCCTTGAGACATTTAGCTGTGCAGAGAGGACGGAGGATACAGAATGTTGGTTTTCAGAGCTCGTGCCATTTCGATTTTTACACTTTACGAGCACTAGAGATACGGTATACAGGGCACACTTTCATGTGCCATCAGGTCTGTTGGAGGCTTCTGCACGATCATTCTAACCGCACCCAAAAACCTCACCGACTTTGTATCACCATCCTACGGTATCCCCCTACCGCGCTCGACGCCTCAAATAATGTCTCGGAAATCTTCCGCTGCTGCATTTCCAGCGCTCGCCACTTGCAAAAGTGCTATTAGTCTCAGCTCCTTCTTGTGTGTAGGCCACAAGGTTGACTCGTGATTTGGCGTTCCAATTAACGATTATTCCTGATATATATATATACTGTATATATATGCAAAAATATATAAAGTTTCTTTTTGTCATATAAAACAAAAAAAAAAGGTAGATTCGAAGAGAGCCCACTGACTTTTTATATTTATGCAGTCTAAGTACGGCCCATTGAGTCTTCTGAAGCTCAATATTACTATTATCTAGTAGTAAAACTTCTTGATAAACCCAGCTATTTCAATCATCCCTCTTTTTCTCCTTTATTTCTGAATATGTGAAATACCTATAGGTCTTCAAGTTCCACTGGCTAGGCGGGACTTCCCTTTAGTTGTGTATGTACCTGAACTTTGAAACATCAACGAATGATTTGCAGTACTTAGTACATATGTATAAAATGCCATCATGATGCGTTATGTAAAAAAGCTAGTATTGATCTGCCCTGGTATATCCCATTTCAATTGCTTATGAAGCATGGTCATAACCTCATCATCACGGAAAAATGTTGTTCTGGAAACTGGGCACTGGTTTATTTGGTGACGTAATACCTACATATAACCCTCGAACGGGCGATTTGTTTGATCGTCTATGTTGGAGCGGAGCGTATCGGGTAGGGTTCATAGCACAATTAAGGAAACTAGGCATGCGTATCTAACATGCTGAGTCGTACCGTTTCTCATTGATTCTCCATATTACAGAAAATCCTACACTTATCAAAGAGAAAAAAAAACACCAAAATGTCTCCGTCCTTCCATTTGCTAAGTATGCCAACCATACAAAGATCCTGTGCAGTCGTCGAACCTCTAAATTGGAGATTATATCCCCACAACTCCCCCCACCTCTTTACCACCTCCTTAGTACAAACAACAAAACATCACTGCCTGCACCGCTAACTCGACTTTATCTACCTCCTTACTTCTATACACCTAGTCAATCAGTATTACTATGGTATCTACATCTGGAATGTGGAGGAGAGGGGAGGAGGGAGGAGGAGGGGGGAGAGGGGGGGGGGGGTTATAAACATACAATATCAACAAAACTATCTCTAGAAGGTGAAGCATTGATTTTCCCCCTCCCTCTCTCTCCCCTTCTCCTTCGCAGTATTCCTCCCCACGTAAGAACTGCGTGGATGTTCTTCCCCCACCCCTTCCTAGTAGCCGCACCTGTTCTCCAGGCTAAGCGGAGCCCCCAGATATAGTAAGCAAATTATAGAAACCCAACCCCCATCCCATTCCATTTTCCCATCCCCCATCACATACCCCCACGGCATTAAGTTCGCCTCATGCAGCAGCTAGTAACATTCGATATCCTCACCCCTCATTACAATCCTTATCTCCTCACTTCGTGGGAAACCTCGGAAACGCCAAAAAAAAAAAAAAAAAAAAATCTCGACTCATTAAGCGGTAATTTTGATGGTTGCGATTGTTTGCTTATACATGTGTATGTGGTAGGAGGGTTTGTCGTTGATGACTGTCCCGCGGCTGACTGCTGGTCGGGCAAAATTTGGAGATATAGGTAAGTCCTAGGGTTTCTATATGTACCTAGGCTGCCGCCGCTCGACTGGGTACCGAAGGGAGGGGGAGAGGGGGGGAGGCTATTTTGGTATTTTGGGATACCCTAATTTCTGAAGATTGGTAAAGTCGTAGTTTTTTGGGTGAAAGGAATAAGATGGGTGGGAATGTCGTATTTCTAAATGATTAAATGACAGTCCTTGAAATACACTTTTGAGGAGCTATGAGTGTCAATCTGAGTTCAGGGTAAGGCAGGGGGGGGGGGGGGGGGGGAGTTTATCAATTTTAATGGCCAGCAGTATCAAAAAGTAGGTAAGTAGTAATACAGGGTTCTCCAAAACAAGGAATGTTCATAAAGAGAACAAGAACAACGGAAAACAGATTTTTGCACCGATGTTTTCTAGGATACCTAACCGGTCTCCTCACTCTCATGGACATCCTACAACCCACCCCCACACACATGTTAGTCTCCTCTCCAGCCTCCACAGAATAGGATATAATCACTTACCGCCATATCTATTACCTCTACCACTCCCTTCCCCTTCATTTCCGTCCCCACAAAATCCCCCATCACCTTATACTTTCCCGGCTCTACAAACCCAATACACTCCCACTCCCCCGCTGTCCCGCCTACCTCCTCCACCTTCTCAAACATCTCTTGCACAGCCGCCTTACATTTCTTCATCGTGGCGCTGTTTACCCCAGGGGTATTACTCGGGAGTACCACCCTAATTTTCATTCGCGCTCGCGTGATTGGGATAGGTTGATGGTAGACTAGAGCTTTTATCGCATCTAGCGCGAGTGCTTTCGCTGGGCGGGATGACGTGACACCGTGCCATATCGGAATAGTATTCGTCAAGCTCCCCTCGCTAGCAGGTCCATCTTTATGTTGTTGTTGGCGCAGCTTCTCCCCCTTCTCCCTCAACTCCCCCAACGCCTTCTCAATCATACTCGTCGTATAGACCCGCTTTGTCCTCGGATCCACGCACCGGCCCGCAACAATCGCTACCACTTCATTATTCAGCATCTCCAGCTGCGCCTCCCTCTCCTTCTCCCCCACCTGCAGCTCCCCTTTCATCAAAATCTCTAGTATAATCTCATCGTTTGTCTTGCCCGGGAACGCTTTTTGCAGGTCAGCGGTGGGCGCCACAGCGCCCTTGGACACATTGAGGAAGATTTGCGGGATTTGGAGAACTTCGTCAAGATCTTTTTCGGTGCCGCTTCGGTATTCGAGGACTTTGTTCTTGTAGCACGCGAGCTCGAACCGTTTTTTTTGCCGCTTGATGCGCACGATGGAGACGTTGGTGAGCTTGATTTGGTTGGAGGGCTGTGATGGGTGGGGAAGTTAGCTGGGGAAGAGAGATAAGGTGGCTGAGGGGGGCGGCGAGGGAGAGAAAGCGTACTTGGTTTATATTGACCATCTTGGCTTTGTCGGTGTGCTGCTTGTTGCCCGTTGCAATTCTGGGTATATAATTGATGCAGGAATAAATCCAATTTCAAGTGACGTCTGGGGGGGTGTTTCGTGCCAAGGAATGATGACAGTGCCGCATTACAAAACTGCCCCATTTCATTTATTGATATATTATCTAGATAATCAAAGAGTGTGGATATAAATTCCAGCCAATTTTCGCGTATTAGTGTGGCAAAAAGTCCCCCACAATACGAAAACCTTTTTGTTTTCTATAATTTTACCTTAGTTACCAGAGGATTTCATTTCCTTTTTCTTATCGCAAAAAAAAAAAGATAGGTACTTATGTACTTATATTAGAACGAGTTGGCTTTTATTCTCGGGATAAATAATTTATCATGGTTACTATGAAGTTGTGCAGGTTAACTCAACTCAGCAAGGTAAGTACTGGTTAAGAGTATCAAAACAAATATACTCATCGATCTCACACTCCTTCATCTCTGTTTTTATCCTTTTCCGTTACACGGATATGTTACAGAGAAAGCTCTCAAAGTTGCCACTTGTGCCAGGAACTGCAACTCGCCTCGGCAAGCCCATCAATATACATTTATTGCCAAGAGGCAGCAGTTTTACCCTCAAGAAGTTTTTTATTTTTATTTTTGCAGTCACCATAAAACACTCCCCCAAACTGCATCTAGGTCCCCGTCTCTTCATCAGTATAGAGAGATACAATTCCTAATTTTTTTTGGTGTCATGTATGTCAACAGTAACAACCCCCTAATTTGATAACAATTCTTGCTTCATGCTCATGAGTGTCAAGAGGTGTCCTTATTCTAGGTCGTATCTATGTCTGGGTTCAATTCGCTTTCCTTTTGCTACACTAGTCTGCATATACATTATATACAAAGATACCTCGACAAAATGGCCAGAGATCGTCATTCGGAGGAACATACATATGTTCTCATTCGAGGGACATATAAACCCTCATTTTGGGTGCCGTGTCTCCCCAATTACCAATCGAGAGCGCCAGTTCAACTCCTGAGAATCTCTAGACTTCAAAATAGAGATTGATATTCTATGCCAGGTAATCTCGTATCATATCATGTAGGGCCTACGTAGATTAGTTACTAAAGAGTGGGCATTATCTCATTTCGAACGACAACCGGCCCCGTACTGCACCACATTCTGTTCCAGCAGCTTACCTGCACCCAGAATCAACCCTTGAGCTCTCCCGGCTCGTTTCTGGAACGAACAAATCCACGCCCTCAACTCGGTGGTGACCTTCGTCCCGGCGTCTTCTGCGGAGGAGGTTTGGTGGGCTTCCAGAGAGGGTAGACATGAACGAGTTCCACTCCTTTGGTAGCGGCTGTCCTCCCGGGGCGATTGTGATATCGAAGAGCCAAACGGGGGTATACGCCAAGTCCTTGACGCTCTCACAGAGTAATCGCTTGGCTCTGTTGAGGGTAATGTCATTCATTATTCATCAGAATCGGTAGATGGGAAATATATTACTTAATTCAATGCCGGATGGGCCCAGGGCCCAGTTTTGTATATTAATGAGGCCTTCGGCAACCTCGACTTTCGAGCTTGGGAAGATGAAGATGTGGGATTCTCTCTGGATGGTTGGTTTATTGCCCACGAGATAATTAGAGCAGACACTCGCCCCTCCCCCTAGACAGTTGAGCAATAGGACCGGATTGAGACTACGGAAAACCGGTACCGACCCCAATCGAATACATAGCCATACTGTTAACAAACCAAACACTAAACTAACATCCTGAGCGAGAATCGGTCTGTGCATATTACCCTCAATTCCCAAAAACATACAACTCACCTCCTTCCTAGGCCCCCCCCATACCGCCCCCACATCAATTCCCCTCCCCTCTCCAAATGGCACTCTCCACCGCCCCCTTTCCCCAATCCCCCTCCCCACCCTCCACAACAACCTTCACTACCCCCTTCCCCTTCTCATCGACCCCTTTTCCCACCAGCTCCATCGCCTCCCCCAACCCCTCCAACCCCGTAAACACATGACTAACCAACTTCTCCAATCCCCTAATCTTCCCCCCTCTCACGACCTCCACCGCACGCTCATAATCTCCCACATTATACCTAAATACTCCCAACACATCCACCTCCCTCAACGTCGCCATCCCCAACGGCACCGTTGACTCGCTGGGGGGGATAGTTAAGATCAACACCCTCCCCCCAGGGGAGGGGAGATTAAATGCTAACGAAAGTGAGCTCGGGGCACCAGTACATTCAAACACCGCCTCTATCCGCGGGCCTGGGCCTAGCGTCGCTGTGAGCCGTTTATGTATGTATGCGGCTAAATCCGGTGGAGGGAGTTGGAGGAGTTGCGGAGTGAGCAGAATCGATGAATCCGCCCACCCTAGCTCATGGACTGCAGAATCAAGGCGCGAGTGGATGATATCCAAAATCACTATTTTCGGCCTGTTTTCTGGAGTGGGATGGAGGCGTTTTAGGCATGCAGAGATGAGGAGTCCAACGGGGCCCGCGCCAAGGACGAGGATGGCTTGGGGGGATTTTATAGAGGCGAGGGTGGGGAGGCGGGAGGTTGCGTGGAGAGCGACGCTGAGGGGTTCAAGGAGGGAGGCCAAGTGGGGTTTAAACCCTGGTGGGAGTTTATGGCACCAGGAGGCGAGGTGGTTTAGCCCGCCTTGGAGGGTTCCTTCGAGGAGACCGCCTCCGAGGGGTTCTTTCCCGGAGCTCCGGAAGCGTAGGTTGGGGCAGATGTTGTACTGGCCTAAACCGCCCTTTGAGGGGGGAAGACAGAGAACACATTCCCCACATGGGACGCCGACTTCGAGGGCGACAAAGTCCCCTACTTCAAAGACGGTGGAAAGGCGAGCATCTGAGTCGTCTGTGGGGTTTTTGGGGAGGGGTGGGCCGATTGCTGTTACGACTCCGCAGGATTCATGGCCGAGAATGAGGGGAGATTTAGGAACGATAGACCCGTTCCGGAAGTGCCGGTAGTAGTGCAGGTCAGAGCCGCAGAGGGCGGTGGAGAGGATGCGGATTTGCAGGTGCCCTGGGGGTGGTGGGGGGAGGAGGCGAGGGGTGAGGGTTAGAGTTTGTGCAGAGGTGAGGACGGAGGCGAGGATGGGGATATGTTTCTCTGGAAGTGTTACAAGGGGGCCGGAAGGTAGGGGGATGGTGTTGCCGGGGGTACAGGCGAGTGGGGGTGGGAGTGGGAGTTGGATGGTGGGGGAGTCGGCCGCGGCCATGGTGTGCGGAGAAAACATGGAGCGCTGGGGGAGCTCTGGGGTTTCTTATGATTCCCCAAGCCCTAACTTATGCTTAAACCTCAGCTCTGAGCCTATGCCGTGGGGCCATGGTCTTTATAGCTTTCTGCTTGTCAGCATCCACCCCGAGCGTTTTATTACGGATTGATTTGACGCGCGCACATTGATATTTATAGGCATCGAAGAAACTATTTACAGATGGCTGACAAACAACTTCGAGATGTAACTATAAACCCTAGCATAGCACACCCACCGACCTGAACACACGAATAAATATATAAATAAAGACAATAGAGGGTGAGGGCTCTGCAGCCCTACATATAATTTGTGGACAGCCCAAAGTCAGAGATGGGAGAAACCCAATTGGGTGTTTGTCAGGTCATGGTCGGATAAGCCGCCTGCTAATGTAGTGGTGCGCGATTTTCCGTGGATTTATAAAATAAAATATAATATCAAACTTCAGCCATCCAGATGGGTAACCTGCCCCCGCTGTCATATGCTTGAAGAGACCTTATCACGGCTACCCTCACACAAGTTAACCAACCACAACACTCACCTTCAGCTTCTCCACATCCCGGGTGAGTTTCGGACCATTGGGTGGAGATGGAGAAGGTGTCGTGGACTATATGAACTGCCTCGATGCCGTCAGAGGTGGTATCGAGACCGGAAGAGGCAGTCTTTGAAGAAGTTGCCATTCTTGACGATGTTCCCAGTTTCTGAGCGGAGGGAGGCCGCTGTGATGGTCATTTTTGGGTATCAACTGTTGCGAGAAGAATTGCTGAGAGGTTTTCAGCGATTGCAAGAGATGTTGTGTGTGAGGAATCAGAGCTGCAAGTTGCTGATGCACCACACAGGATCTCTACGTTTTCGTTTTTATACTTCATTTGTTCCGAATTCCACCACGGTGCCATATGGCGGAATCTCTTCTCCCCCATAGCCAAGTGCTATCATAAACCATAGTATTAGGCAGTTAATGGCAACCATACATTCTTATCATGTCGAAAACGTGATATAAAATGTTGGTATCCCATATAAAAATCACACTGGCAATCTCAATTCCACCTTGTGTATGCATAACATATTATCTGGACCCCCCCCAGAACTTTCCATGGTTCATGATCTCCTGCCAACTGGGTATACATATAATAATATGATGGGAGTATATATCAGGAAAGTGCCATGGACTCCCACGTAACTGTGCAATGGTATTGAATAATAACAGATCTTAGCTCCTCCTATAAGATGTTAGAGGCTTGCCACGCCCGATGTTTGCGGATTTGGAAGTAAAGCTCTGGTGATTCCGGTAGAGGGCACTGGCATTGAGGGCTGGTGTTGAGGGTGAAACAGAAGTGGAGGCAGGTTGTGCAACCAGACTACCATCGAGATAAGGCTGCGTATGCAGTACAAGCTGTTGCTAATACGGTACAGGCACTATGCTCGCAGTAGTACCACCTCCCCGCATAGTGTGCCCCGCCATATGCACACGTCTCATTGCACACTGACGACAGTAACTCGAGCTCCAGCAGTTTCGTCGAAGTGTAAACTAAACTCTCATTCACATCGCAGCTCACAAGGGCTTTGGACTCACAGAACAGTATAGCGGTCTAGATCAGCAGAAGAGGCAGCTTCAAAGGAATCACACAGCAATGGCGCATTTGTTCGACCTGACGGGGAAGACTGCCCTCGTAACTGGCGGAACACGAGGGTTGGGTGCTGCTATGGCAATTGCGTTGGCTGAGGCGGGGGCGGATATTATACTGGTGCAGGTATACTATACTATCCTCTCTGCTGGATAGCAATGGAGAATCACAGAGCTATCGATGATGGCACATTGCTAACAAAACCCGCGGCAGCGAGATCTCAGCAACGTCGAAACCCGGGACACCATCCGCATGCTCCCAAACCCCCGTCAATGCCTCCAAGTGCAATGCGATCTCTCCAACCCACTCTCGGTCTCCTCCCTCTTGCCACAACTCCTCCTCGCCCTCTCGCCCCCCGTCCACCTCCCACTCATCCTCCATGACAAACCCTCCCCCCAAATTACCTCCAAACTCACCTCCAACCCGCCTAACCCCGCCATCCCAAACAACGACATCCACATACTCCTCAACGCCGCCGGAATCCAAGCCCGTCATCCCTCCCACCAATACCCCCTCCCTACATTTGATCACATCATTCAAGTGAACCTCACTACCCCGTTCCATCTCGCTCGGGATATAGGCAACTACTGGCTCTCCTGTATTGGGTCTACAGGAATACCTCTCAGCGACCGAACAGTCATAAACATCGCCTCCCTCCTCTCATTCCAAGGAGGGTTCACCGTCCCAGCCTACTCTGCTTCCAAAGGAGGCTTGGCCCAAGTGACAAAAGCGCTCAGCAATGAGTGGGCGAAATCGGGGATTAGAGTGAATAATATAGCACCCGGGTACTGCGACACGGAGATGAACACGGCGTTGATGGCGGATAAGGAGGGTAGGGCCAGGCAGATTATAGAGAGGATACCCGCGCAGAGGTGGGGGACACCGGAGGATTTCAAGGGGGTTGTGGTCTTTTTAGCGAGTAGTAAGGCGAGCGCGTATGTTACAGGGGAAACAGTGATTGTGGATGGGGGGTGGATGGCGAGGTAGTTGGGCTATCTTGGGGAGGAGAATATATGTACAGTACGTGCGAATTTGTGCTTGCCTTGGGATTTTTTGAATAATATATTTCTTATTGGAGTGCTTGCAACCCTCCTTCCTGTACATGATAAGGCGCGGAATAATTCCACAATAAGAAAGGGCCCGAAAGTCAAATTCAAATGCAAAATGCAATACAGCTTTCTTCTCTTCTTATTAAACTCCCCTGCAGAAACATCTCTATAAAGTGTCCTCCACCGAATATCTAACAGTATGGTTTGGGGGTGGGGGGGGGGGAGGAAATAGCCAAGAAGTAAGTAACAGGTAACAAGGGGCGAGAGAGTACAGCGGAATAAGGTACCTTTGTGAATATAGAAATATATGTAGATTTCTGGTTTTAAGATGTTTTTTTTTTTTTGTGCTGCCTGAAAGTACAGTACGCTAGAATAACTTAAAAGTTTCTGTTACCCTGAAGTCCAGAATATTTTTATGTATTAAATTATGATGCCAGCAGAGAGCGGGAAATCATGTGGCGTAAAATTTTCTTTTTTGCCAAGCTGTAGTACGGTACCGCAAGCTAGAAGTTTCAATTACAACTCAAATTATCTAGTTGGATGCACCGAGAGAAGTGTCTGCGGAGGTAAGTACCTAGCCATTAATTCAATTCACGGGGAAAGGAAGGATAGCCATATCATACAGCCTATAATAATTAATTTTCAAGCTCAGAGAAACCATTTACGGGTACGGGAGACTAGTCCCAAACTGCCTTGGTAGTGGAGTGAATATACTTAAATATCCCTCTGCCCGCCCCCTCCCCCTCCTCCGAAACCCAGAACCCAGCCAGCCTCTGAGCAACGAGCGATATCATTCCCTTGGATACTTACTAGCTTCCACTTATCGCACAATGGATACTGATAAGACATACTAGTTCTGGCTTGCCCTCCTACGACGGGGGGGGAGTGCAATCAGACGACTTCGTCTGAAGGTTTGCTGCACTACCGAGGTACTTTCGTATGAAGTTGCATTGCTGACTGATAAGGATGCGTCTCCGGATCGAGGCTAGCGTCTCTAGGCAATACAATTTATAGTCCGATTTATGAACCCCACCGCCAGACCAAGGTATATCGATCGGTCTGGACAAAAGAACAAGACCAGCCCTCTTATTTCAGAGGTAAAAATTTTCTACCGCTTTCTGAAAAAGGGGTTTTCAACACAATTCAGGCCCTGGCAAACTACTCCGACTCGGAAACCCCAGGCCACCGCTTCCCAGCATCAGGCCGATATTATCCACCGTCACTGTCTCCATCCAAATCGAACACAGTCAGTCGATACCAAACAATGGCTTGGAAGAGTCCTGCTGGAAGCAGAGTGAATCCAATCAACCATCTAAAAGATCGGATATTGAAAGATAACGTGCAATATTTGATCACCACATTACAACTTGGGGGGGGGGGTGATTCAAGCAGAGCCAACTTCCAATGTGACAAAGCGCTGGAGTGGTATGGGCGAGCATTGGTGGCCCGCCATCGGGATATTCTCCTGCCTCGCCCCTCGATCCCCTCGCAACTGCAGTTTCCGTGGTGCTTACCCAAGCGCCACACCCGTCATGATCTTAGGTCGATTGCGGGTATAGACTCAAAAAAAAAAAACCCAAGAGCCATAGCCTTGGACTTCCTGAGGTTCCTTCCTCAGCGAAAATTCGCAAAGCGTGTCATACACTACACTGAATACGATACTCGAAAAAAAATTTATTTACAAATCAACACAATTCTTTGGAAAGGTCATAAACGATTACTTTCGCGACTGTTCCGGCCCGGAAGTCGTTTCATCAACTCCTGGAAGAGGCATGGGGCTAGTCACGGTAGTAGTCCATCACGTGGAGGAGCAGGTGTAGGGCGTGGGAGCAGGAGCAGCACTATTAGGGTATGCACGTGAAGGCCGGGGCTCGTGGAGAACATTTCTTAACTCTGGCAAACTTTTTTTTTAGCTGCAAAGGTTGAAACTGGGAATTTCAGGGTAGTTGTTTGTCAATAGGATACAGTGACATAAGGGATTTATGGATGAAACCGCGGATCAGGGTACATCTCCACAATCTTACGGCAGATAAGAGGGGTGAGATCTATTAATGGAACTTGTTTTCCTTGGCTTCCTTGATAGGTGTTGGTCATTAGGTTGGCTCTATAGAAAGTTATTATTTTCATGCTTTGAGGGTTTGGGTTCCTTGCGCTCTTTACCCTTGGGAGCTTTTAACAATCTTTATCATTGATTTTTACACTCATTAACCGGGACGCATAAAACTCGGCGCGGCTAGGGTGGGCTGCATGCAGGCTCGGCACGGCTACTCTGCCGAATATGTTCACCAATGGAATGTGAATACGATCACCAATAGAACAAAAGCGGGGTATCTAATATGATATCAATTGTCTATTGTTCAACTTTCCTATTGTAGCGGAAGGTGGGCTGAAACAGTGACCAAGAGGAGGAAGGCGGAGAAAGAAGTAGAGGGGACAGGAAAAGGAAGGGTTTTAAAGTGGAGCAGGAAGGCCCTATTCAACTATACCCAGTGTGGGACTGGAAAGAGACGACTATGTTTTTGGCGGGGGGCTTGTGCCAACCAGACTAGAACTTGTTGGTGAAGAGAACGGCAAACATGTCGCATTGATATGCCCCGGATCGGCAGAAAGGTGTAGCTCATGGGAGCAGGCAGAAGACAGGATGGCTTGGAGGGAACAAGGAGGTTCTGACAGACGCAGTGGAGATTTTCTTTACATGGTTAAACCTCCGAGTGTGAACGTATTGGTGGGTTTCGAGGAATGGCTGGACAGAGGGCATGGGAGGGGCTCTTTCTGTTGAAGTTTTCTTTAGCTCGGGGAGGCAGGACTTTATGTGACCCGTTGTTCTGTGTGGTGTACCGAGTCTTTTTAAGATAAGGGAACGCGGCCGTCTTATAGCATTATGCTGCATAGGTGTATAGACTTAAAAAAAAAAAAAAAAATTAAAAAAAAAATAATGAAGATTTTCAAGTAGGACGTTAAAATACAATACAATAATGCCAGCTAATATCAACCAAACAGCGCCATGAGATGTCAAACTTGGAGAAAAAGGAAAGGATTCTTGCCTATCATGACTACCAATTGACAATATAATATCTCAACAGGCAATGGCAAACAATTCCAAATAACTTTTTCTAGTAAAGTATGAACATTCAAGACATGCATGAAAAATATATATACCTACATACATAAGATCTTGTGACATCCAAAAAGTACCGTAATCTTTCCCAGAACAACATGATCTAATAAGTTGAATCTGTAATTAAAAAACTTTTTGAAAATTGACCCCTTGTGTCCACCATAGAATCTTAGACTAAACAAACCAAACTCCGCATACTTCAAAGATTTTTCAGATAAGTAAGTGACAGTTCGATCAATTATTTTCAAGTTCACTATTTTTATGTGTCTTTTGTTTATTACCATGTTGGCTATTTTGCAACTTTTTTTGAAGTATTTGATTTTCCCCAGATTTGCCCTTTGCTTATTACACTCAAACACAACACA
This sequence comes from Terfezia claveryi, assembly GCA_015179025.1. Classification (NCBI taxonomy): domain Eukaryota; kingdom Fungi; phylum Ascomycota; class Pezizomycetes; order Pezizales; family Pezizaceae; genus Terfezia; species Terfezia claveryi. The sequence continues at coordinate 103,766 of WHUX01000081.1, forward strand.
ACGTACGGTAGTGGACATCTACATATACTGCTATATATATACTTTGTATACATACCATGCTCGAGAATTGTCAAAGAGTTACTATGGCGTCTACTGTAAATTTGGGAAATACCCCCATTGTGGTGTACATAGTTGGTATCACTAATGGAATTTCTCCTTTGCGGAGCACCGATTGGTCACCCAGTTCGACTCTGGTCGGAGGGAAACCTATTTTTAATAGCATTTTTGTTCAAACTTTCCTAATGGCTACATTTACTGTTAACAAGACTACTATACTGTGGGATACAGACCATGGACGTCCATATACTTTACTGAATTACCATTAAAGAAATATTCAGAAATTTCTTAATCAGTTTTGCTTTAATTCTCTTGAAATTACTCATGCCCCTGAACAAAGTAAAAAGACAAACAGCAATCCCAAGCCTTTTCATAACCGACACACATTACGGCAAACTGATCTTAAATTGCGGCTTATTCAGAATCATCATCCGACTCCTCCACAACCGGCCGATTCCTTCTCCCACCTCTCGCTGGTCTCTTCTTCGCCGGTTGTGGGAGTGGCATTTGCCTGTCCGAGTCGTCTTTATCGTCATCTTTATTCTCATCCTCTGTCGCTTTCTTCCGACCCTTTACAACCCCAGTCTTTGGCGGTGGTGGTGCATCCAAGATTTGTTCGTCTGAGTCCTCTACCACTGGAGCTTTCTTTCTCCCACCACCCCGCGTTGGCTTGGCGGCCGCTTTCGCCGGTGGGGGAGGAGCATCCGAGATCTCATCCGAGTCATCGACCTGCTTCTTCTTTCCCCGGGCAGCCCTTCCACCCCTTGTTGTAGCGGGTTTTCCACTGGCTTTCGCTGCAGATCCTTTTCGTCCTCCTTTCGCGGGGGTTCTCTTATCTAGTACGGTTGGAGCTGGCGAGGCAGCTCTGGCACCCTCTATGATGTTGGTACCGTCTTCCCCAGCTGTAGCGGTCGAAGGAATGAAGCCTCTATTCCCAACGTCCAGAGACTGTACCATCTTGAATCCACCTTGGACCTGCCTTTGAATCTCCTCGCTCTTGTGCTGCAATAAGCTGAGCGCATAGGCAACGTCGTTCCATTGTCGTTCTGTCTCACATCTTGCCAACCTAGCTGCCAATTTCTCAGCAAGTTGTCGGGCGTGTTTATCTTTCTCGATAAAACCACACAGGAACTTGATGACCCTCTTCATTGCGTCCTCTTCTAGCGGTGCACCGTTAACCCCAGCACTTGGGCCAGAGGAGGAGGCCGTAAGTACGGAGAAGATGTCGATAAATTGGTTGTATATAGCGTTGTCCTTGGTAGCAAGCTCAGTGAAAAACATGCGGGCAAGATCTGCAATCTTGCGGTCTTTGTCTTCTAAACATTTGGCCATCTCCCCGAGTTGACCTTTGACTTTAACTTGCCCCGCAAGAATGAGAAAGGTAAGTGTCATTAGACAGGTGCGCTTGACAGATGGATCAGGGTCGTTCAAACGCTGATAGAGGAAGTCCGTATTCTCGTCGATCAAGTGGTTGAAACAGACAGCCATATCCCCAAGAGCAATCACGGCATTTGATCTTGTATTGGGATCTGCCGAGTTCGCGAGTCTAGTGAGAAACAAATTAAGATTCTTATCACAATACTCCGACGAAACACACATCAGTTTTCCCAGGCAAAGGTTGGCAGTAGTTTGTAACGTTTTGTCCCTGTATATATCGACATTGTGGCAAACCTCCGTTACGAGGGGACCAAAACGTGCAAGCAAGCTTTTAGGACCATAGAGAAGCTCTCGCTCGCGAATCATCTGCATGGCGTCGGTGAAGTCATCCTCGGTGGTACCCCCAATAAGATCGAGCTCATCTTGCGCGGCTTGAGCGACCGCGGCACCGCCCTTGGTAGGGGATGCCTGGCGGTTTCTATCTTGCATGGCTTTTCGTTTCTTAAACTCAATCTCGAGGAGTTCAAGATGAACGATTTGTTTGACTAGAGTGTTAGGGTTACTACCATGGTGTTGATGTAGGAATTAAATTACTTACTTGCAACATGACCAACAATAAATAGGAGCTGTGATAAATCAGAGGCGTGGCTTGTAGTTTTGGCCGGAGTGGGGATTGGCTTTGGGCTAGGAGGTTCCGCGCCCATAGGAGCATCTTCCATCGGAGTATCTCCAGCTTCATCGACAGTACTTCCTGAGGGTGCCGGGCCCGAGAAAACTTGTTTGGCTCGGCGGCGTATAATGTTGCTACAAAGGAAGTCGGGGTGTTTAGCCAGGGCATAGATAGCCCCAATTGCTTCCTCTGCTACCCCATACCTGGGGATCATATATATTTAGCATTGTATCCTTAAACCCATAGGAGAGGCAACTTACCATTCTTTCTGATCGGTGACTATTTCAAGCAATTCACCCAATCTAATGAGAATAGCATGATCATTAGGCAGCTTTGCCATTATATTAGGGTTGTCTTTTCATAGGATTTTGTTAGTTAAGGCCAATACCAAAAAATGACAGCAAATACCTTTTGCTTGTCTACCGGTTGCAACTATATGCCTAATAGCCACACAAGAGTATTTTGCCAAAGCTAGGTCGCCTCTTCCAAATTGTCCTAGGCCGATCCTCACAATGGTCTCCAATTCCTTCACCACAATTTCCGGTTCAGCAATAGCAAGCATGCCTAGTACTATTATAGCTCCCCGCCTCTGCTTTTTTGAAATATCCCTCTTTTGTATGCCATAAACCTGCCATAGCTTTTGCAGTACCAGATCAGGCACATGTCCCGCTTTCATCATTGTGCTTAATAGTTGCTCAAGTGATGTGAGCTCTGCAGGGCTCGTGCCAAACGTGAGCGAAATCATATTTCGTGAGACGTAGTTTGCGGCGTCGTTTTCGGAAAATGACTCCGGTGCTTCAAAGAACAAGTTCTTATAGCATTCAATGAGGTGGGTCTGAACCCCCTTGCCTTCGTCGCTGTTGCCCTTGGTCCAGATGAGACGAAGCATCTTGCGGATACCGTCCTATAGAGGAATTATTAGATTTTATAGGGATTCTAATATTAGGATACTAACCCTGGCGGTCTCTACTCGATAGGCATCTATAATCTTAAAGAAGTCCATGGCTTCAATCACTTCTGCCTTGTTTTTCGAAGATAGGAGCAGGCTGACAGCCTCCGACGCAGTGTGAATAATCTCAGTGAAGTTGATAGCATCCAAGTGATAACGCCTTGTGAGCTGCAATATCTTAATGCCCTCCTCGTTGTTTTGCTGGGGTGGTATCGGAGCTTCCTCCTCCGGCTCATCTTCATCTCTCGGAGGATCGATATCCATCTGTGTGGCAGCATCAAGCAAGGCAATATCGACAGTCTCGTTACCAGGTGCCATTTCAGGTGCATCAGCTGGCTTGAGGGCATCGAGCTCCGCCTCCACTTGTTCTAAACGCTTTTGCCAATCCTTAAGAGCCAGAAACCCGTCGTGTGCCCTGAAAGGATGAGTTTGTACAAGACTGGCAAGAAGCTTGATGGCATTTCGGCGAACATGACTGCTCTTGTCTTCCAGACTGCGTGCCGCAAGTTCAGCACACCTTTGCCGTCGCTGTGGGAACTTGGTATCAAGACTGCCCCAAGGGTTAGCTTAGCATGAAAATCGTTGGAAAACAGAACCTTACTCGAGGAGCTTGGTGAAAACTTGAATCGACCTAGATCGGCAATAAGGGTTGATGTCGATAAATCTCTCTTCCAATACATCAAAGAAGCCGTCGATTTGCTTCTTGTGATCCTCGGTCCGTTCATCTTGCTTCGTAAGGTCTACAATAAGGTTTCCACACACCTCTATGATAGCACATCGGAGGGTATATGACTGGTTGAGGTTAGCCAAGGATAAGAAGTCCTGAAATGTTACCTACCTCGTTATCCAATAATCTGATGAGGAGAATCATCTGCTTTATAACTAGTCTAGGACATAATTGTGACAGTTTGGCAATAAAAATAGACACAGATTTCGGTCCCTTGAGATCATTACTGTTGTACTCCTTGTTGCTCAACTCTCTAAAAGCATAAATTAGCCCTAGTATAGAAAGAACATTATGCATTCGCGCCTACTTTAATATCTCATCCACCAACTGGGGGTAGTCATATTGCTCAGACAAAATCTGGAGGAACTCGGCCATGGGTTCCGAGAGGTGCTCAAAGTAGGAAAGACTCTGTACTATAGATGTCTGGGCCCCTACAGGCAAGTCAGTATAGAGGAAAACAACTAACGGTTGATGAACCTACCAAAGCCATGGCCATGATGCTTGACAGCCATGCACAACACCTTCCAAACATGCATTCTGATCGGGTTGGATTTCACTCGCTGTTCATTCTCTATTACGACGTAGGATGGCCTTGTAAATAGCTGTACGAAACTGTCCCTCTCGGATGTTGTCACAAAGATTCTCTGTAGCTTGAGCTTGAAGACCTTGACCATGGCATCGAGAGCGGTGATGAGCTGGGTTGAAGAATCAAATGCCTGCTTCCCTCCTGCCGTCTTCACCTTGGTACCCTTCCGGCCCTTGGCGACTGGGGCAGAGGCACTCTTTTCTGATGCGAGGTTCTCCGTGGCTTGAACCGCCCACTGTAAAAGGAAACCGTACATCTCCAATAACTCCTTGTGCATGGGTAAGGTCTCTTGTTCATCCGCTTCGACATCTTGATTCGCAACATCTGCTTCTGATGATAGACCGGATATAATGAGATCAAAGACTTTGGCGACAGCATAACTAGGGAGCGCCGGGAATAATCTGCATGAATACTCCGGTAAGCCCTCGCTCCTGTCCGACAACTTCATCCCCACCACCACATGGAGCGAAATGGCCTTACTTCAGCATACATTGAATCGAGTCGAAGGCATATCCCTTTGATATAGCTTCTGGGTTCTCTGCGATCGCATCGATGATGGGGTCGAGAATGCGATTGATTTGCTCCTTGGTCAGAGCTTCGCCGTCACCTTCGCACTCGACGAGTTCGGGGTCTGCATTGTCGCAGGGGACGGATGTGGGCTCGTTAAGGTAGTATTTCAGGGACTCGTTGAGGTCAAACTGTATTTTTTCTCCGTCATCCATCATTCACTCTCTGAGAAAGCCACCGGGCGAAGTGTAGGGGGTTGAATATCAGAGGTTACCCGCAATCAATTCCTTGTTAATCACGTGACTGGCGCGTTCACGAAAAAAAAGTACTAGCACGGGAGTAGTAAGTAGGTGGTAGCACGAATTATAGGCAGTGGAATCGCATTAATTCCTTCATGCATTCTTCATAAGCCTCCCGTGGTAGCTACTTATGTAGTTAGCGCACTGAACGTTGGTTGGTGCCAAGAACGTTAGTTTTGTGCCAAGACAAGCATACAAATAAGATTCTATATATATTCACTTGTTACTAGCATTGTGCTGACAACTCCATGGATGCACTGACCACAGCAGTTGCCCCACCTCCCACAGTCGTACCTCCAGCTGCAGCAGTTGAACTAGTCCTCAGTCGGACTGCGAATCACCTAGCCGGGGGGCCAAACCTGCACGACTTGAAATTTACTGGAGTTCCCTCAAGGGTTGCAGGGAAAGTATTGCAAGCCTTCTACCGAGTACAGCACGGAGGACACCTGGGTCCATTAGCTGGTGTGCCTGGGAGCATCCTGGAGAAGTTCCGGTGAGTGTTCAACGCCACGTAGTGGAATTATCTCCGACCTTCGTGCAGAACTCACATATAGGAGCAGGTACAACTACACTCCGTCACTCTCACAACTAATTATCTCCGGCATGTCCACACATCTCAATGATGCACTAACTATTTTCTCCAAAAACCTGTTCCAGCAACTTGACTCCCCTAAGCAGCGAATCTTCACACCGAACGAACTCAATAATATTCTTCCAAATTCAGCAAATATTCCCCTTCCAGGTATAACTCGCCGCCGCACTGCGGCCAGCGCCACTTGCACAAAACAGCCTGCATATATGAAGATCCCAGACTTTGCACTCAACTATGATGACCGGACATTCCCTCAGGTGATATTTGCAACCCGACGGACTATGGGGGCTTCCTGGGGAAACAAGCAACAGTCGCGGATGGCGAACTACACGCTATGGCATTAGCGCTACAAGAGGAGGACTCTGATATGCTCGCAATCCTATCGGACTCTCAAGCAGCAGTCCAAGTGGTCCAAAACATGAGCACAGGTTCACCTCCTAGATCTGGCATCGAACGGAAGATCAAAGCCCTGCTGCTAGGTAACTCACATAGGGACCTCCGGCTTTCGTGGGTCAGAGGTCATCTGGGTATTGAGGGTAATGAGAAGGCAGACCGGACTGCCAACTTCCATTTCCACCTGGGCGTTATCGCAGGAAAAGCACAAATAGTAACAGAAGGAGGACTGCGGGCGGCTTCCAAAGCCCTGCGGAAGGAAGCAAGAACGAGGACGGGATATGGGATTATGAGAGTATAGTGGGGTCGACACGCCCTATCAGCCTACACCTGGCTGCGCACTAATAGGGGTCCCCAAAAGAGCTGGCTACACCACATCGGAAAAGCGGAGTCAGCAGAGTGCGCATGCGGCCACCCCTCAGAAACCGGAGAGCACATTACGTTCGCATGTCCACGCTTCGACCACCCCCGGAGAGCCCTACTTGGAGACAGGCGCGGATGGGAGGAGCTCGACAAGGCGAGGTGGATAGAGGAGGGAGAGGACACCTTCGAGGCCACGGAGGCCTTTTTCAGGTTACTTTTTCAGGATTTCACATAGTGAATTCATATCAGGCTGCCAGTCCAACGATACATCACGAATTTCTTTTGTTCAGTTCATCAGTCCATTTAGTTCATAAGTTCTTGTTTATTGGAATTAGCAGTCAAGGCTCAGTCAGGCCTCCGGGTCATCGGATATCCGTTTATGACAGCACGGGGCCTTGTCCCGATGTTTGTATTTATTTCTGCGTGGTTCTGGCAGATTAACTTGCCTTAACCTTGAACCCACCCGGGCTTCTGGGTGGCTCCTCATGGCCCGGCCGCATAGGAGTAACTAGTAAAAAAAAAAAAAAATAATAATAAAAAATCAGGTGATATTTGAGGTAGGGTATGCGACGGAAAAAAAACATGCAGCGAACTATGCAGAAGGGATAGAGGATACTAAAGATTGGCTAGTAGCGACGAAGGGGAAGGTTAGAGTTGTGTGGCTGATTCAGATTGTTGGTCGGCTCGTTTACATCCGTAGTGGAGAGATTGGTTACATCCAAGGAGGCGAGTTTGATACGAGGCCAAGAGCAAGATACGGACGGTATTGATCTAGCAGAAGACGCGAATGCGGAGCTTAGTAGGTAGTTCTGAGGACAACATGGGCGGTAACGATGATAAGATTGACACTGACAAGACACCCCACTTGCCCAATGCAGACACATCATCCGAGTCTGCAGATTCCTGTGGAGCCAGCTCTACAGCCTCCAGCTATTCAACCATCTACAAAACCATTGCCCCTACCATCTCCAATTGGATAGGTCCGGTAACTGTTTTTTTCGAAGGCTATTCATATGATCCCACAACAGATAGTGGTATACGCTGTTCCTACCCCCTAGCCTATCTCCTCCACAACAACATCCCTGAGAATCCCCTCCCTACACTTCCCTTGTCGCGGGACCATTTTGGTATGAATGAAAATGAGAATGAAGGATTTGGGGAGAAGGAGTTTCAGGTGAGGCTGGAAGAGTATGTGAGGTTGTTGCACAGGGGTAGGGTTGAGGACGGTTATGCCAGGAAGGTCTTGGCCACGCGTACAAGGAGGGAGAGAAAGAGGAGGAGCGGGGATGATGTTCTGACCCATACAGCAATCGGCCCACCCAGCAATTGGCCGGCCAATACAGCAATGGGTCAACTATAGCTGGGTGGGCCGACCATTCACCAAGCGCGCTAATGAGGCCCATCCATGAACGGGTCCCAATGATACTTGCCAAGTTCTATCTCCGCAGCTCTTGCATCCACCTCCCCGCTAAACTGCTTCTTCAGAAGCTCATACAATGATACTTCTTCTATATTCCTACTTCCATCTGGTATAGGTCTCTTCATGTCTGTATGCCTTCGCCAACAATTGGGACCATCAGAGTCTCCTTTAGAGTCATTGTCTTCCCACCACTTCTTTGCATCTCCTTCCAATCTTGTGGCTAGTCCTGTGTACAGTCTCTTTCCCATGCCATAGTTCGATATTCCTTCACTATTCTCAGGGTCCACATACTCGTATTCTTCATCTGGTTCTCCCTTGACAAACCCGCCATAGTACAACGGTAGGTTTTGGCGGATCAGCTCGAGCTTGAACCCGTTGTCAAAGCTTTCCAGGTCTGCCGCCACTCCTAGTTCAACTGCTGCAGCTGGAGGTACGACTGTGGGAGGTGGGGCAACTGCTGTGGTCTGTGTCTGTCTCGGTGGGGACAACTCTAGCGTGGGTATGTCAGTTAGGTCAAAAATGCTGGAGGCAGAAAGTAGTGAGAACCCAGCCGGGGAGGGACTGGGGTCGGCGTAAGTGGGCAGACAGGACGGGAGATAAGAGTGGGGATTTAGGCAAAGTAGGGAAGCCGTGGGACAGAGTGATATGGCTTGAATCTTGCTTCTTGGACCTCCATTTGCGTGCGTGCATGGTGTCCAGGGCGAGTTGTCAGATCTTTGGACGATGTTGGACGTATTGTGGGGGTATAAATGCACCAAAGGGTGATGATGGATGGTGGATACCAAGTAAATGAGGAGAGAGCCACTAGTGGCTACGGAGAAGTATATCGATAGTAACCACTATGGGTGTGGTTTCCGCGTGGCTCCTCATAGCCCCCCTAACGGGGCTGCATAGGAGTACTAAGTTTTAAAAAAAAAAAAAAAAAAACTATGGGTGTGGTGTGCCAAAAGAGGACTAGCACGATTCCCAAAATGGTAGTCTACGAGACCAGAAATGGTAGGGGCCAAATCGGGACTGTCTAGTGTGACTTCCCAAAAAGGTAATCAAGCAATGCTAGGCAAAATAATTGCAGATTGCCTGTTTAGTGCTGCGGAGGGAGATTTTATCATAACTACGAGGGTCTGATCGAGACTAACTTTATCGCGAGGTCTCCCACCGCAGTAAATTGGCACTAAACTTGCTAGCGTAGTCACTACCTCTTATGATCTAGTGCCGACCAGATGATCTCTGTTACGGTGCAAGTCCGACGGGGTTTGGGGCGCAGGTCCAGGTTACTTCGATCCCTACCTACCAGTGAACTTCTCTGGGTTTAGGATCTTCTCTGAATGTGCTCCTGCTCCTGGTCGAAGTCGTGCTAGCGTGGCATTAATTGATCGCATCTCGTCGAGTTGTGTTCGTAAGTTGGTAACGACCTCCTCAAAGTTCTCGATCTTTTCCCTGGCCTCCCTTAACGCTTTGGCTTGCATTGTGGCCTGCTCATTACCAATGGCTGGTAATTCGCTAAGCTGTCGGTTCAAGTCCACGATCTGGGCTTGAAGAGGCATGACATCTCCTCGATGGTCTGGTAAGGCTAGAATGCGATCAAGCATTATAATCGTTTCATTAATTATTGTGGGGAAGTCAGGATTCAGATTCACTCTGCTCGTAGACATACGAGCAGGCCAGTAACTTCGGCGGGAAGTTCGATGATCGGCTGAGTCGATTGAGACATTGTAGACGTGGACACAGTTGCGCTCAGTGGAGTATGGAGATGCAACGGTGTAACGGCGATGCGCAGAACGTGGACTAAAGCGTGAACTCCAGGGACTATGGACTATAGGCGAGAGTAGTCTGGTTAGGCGAGAGACGTAGAATGCGGACATAGAGGCAATACTTGTATTACGGCGACTAGAATACAAATTGCGTGAGGAAAGAAGAGAAGATTCACTCTGAGCTAATGACTTTGGTTTAGGCCCATACCGAATTGTAGTTTTGGACCGGTGGAGGATGTCTGCCTGCCTTGACATTTGAGCTATATTCAGGGTCAGCGCTTGTAGAGGCTTCCTTGATGGCATTATGGATAATTGCAGTACATTTCAATCTCCGACGTTCATATAACAATGAGAACGGGCATGTCTCGTGAGATCCTGAAACCCGCATATGTACGTCGTTCACAGCGCATATGTATGTGATAGCGCTACCGAATAACTCGAGTCTCTACGGTAGATACGGAGTATGTCAAACATTATTAAGTGAAGGTCGAGACTATCCAAAATCCGTCCGAACGTCGATAAGTTCCTCTCTAGGTGAGCTCCTAGACTCCGCCAAATGTTGGTTGGCATGGTATGTTGAGTTGGAGGGACGGGGGTAGTTGTGTCGATCTCGAACGTCTGATGTGAGCTCAACAGTTACGCCAACCAGACTAGATGGGATGGGGTAATAAAGTGCCCGGCTTGTCTGGAATGCAAGATCGCAGTCTCGCAAAACGCCAGATCAGGCTTATGAGAAACCCATCTAGAAGGTCTGAAGAAACCTGGGAGACGTTTGGGGGGTCAGGAACCACCTGCCGTGCGGCGGATTAGAATAAAGTACACGCACATACAGTATATTACATGTTACATAGGGGAGAGCAGCTTCGATGCCATACATTGCAGAGACTGGGGTTGAAAGATTATCCACCGCTGGTTCAGCCCAAACCCCACGATGTTGAAAGTGCAAGATCGCGGGATGGACATTAAATTGATCAACCAACGTATTCCACACCATCCCAACTTGCCCCTCCCCACCCCACGACCGCCCAACCAACGTTATCAATGCAATCAATATACAGAGTACATAGTTACTTACGAGGGGTAGTGCAACCAGACTAATAGTTACTGTCAATTTTGCAAGGGTGCAAAACCTCTCAATTATTTTGCTTACGGGGCCTAAAGTGCGCTACCGGTACATAGACTAATTAGATATCTACCTCTCTAATTGTGAAGAATAGTTTCCACTACTGTGCCAACCAGACTAAGTTTCTCAGAGCGAATCCCACCTGACATGGTTTAATAGTCTGGTTGGCACCAGACTAATGGTTTAACTGGTAAAGATTACGTATTTACTTACTAGTAGCAGAATATAAAAGTGAGTCCGTTCCGCTCCGTGTCCAATAGAATTAACTACATAGTCTGGTTGGCACCTGGCTCTCCCAGATACTCCTGGACTAAGGATGTTGAGTACTCTTAGGCAACAATCAGATAGAGGATGGTGGTGAGATCAACTGCCCTATGTCTGGTGGTATCAATTGCATACCTAATGCTCCCCCCTAGGCACTCCTGGATCCAACTACGTCTAGCTCTCTCCTATGCAGCAGTTCGACAGAAAACGGTGGTGAGATTAACTGCCTATGTCTAGTTCTTCCTATGGATATAGCTGATGGCTCTCCCGGGTACTCCTGGACCCAAGGATGTTGAGTTCTCTTAGGCAACATTGTAGACACGTGAGGTAACAGATTTCACCATGTCCCTAATTTCCCTGCCTGCCACCGCCAATGGCTATGCGGTAGCTGCCGCTGCCACACGATGTACACCTCTCATCTGAAGGACAGAGATTTTCATCCACAACACAAGTCAACGAAACTCATGAACTGCAATCTAGGTGAGAGCATTGCCAGGCCTGCGACAAGTGCACACGTAACTAACCTATCTCACAGAGTTCTTCAGCAATGTCAACACTGCGATACCTCAAATATCGACACTATCAGGTGGTTCATATAGGTGAGAGCATTGCCAGACCTCCGACAACTGCGCGCATAACTAACCTATCTCACAGGGTTCTACAGCAGCATAGACGCTGCGATAACTCCAATATCGACACTGTAATACCTGCAATATCGACACTTTCATGGCTCCGACGTCGATACTTTTATGGCTCTGATATCTACACTTCCATAGCTCCGATGTCGACTCCGATATCGACTTCGATATACTACCATTCTCAGGATCGGCTCATCATTTGTCAGGAGTAAGGCAAGTAGAGGTGGTAGTTTTGGAACTATTGTTGGCAGGTCTACGATAGGGGCAGGCAATATGGGCTGGGGTTGGCCAGCGACATGGGGAGGTGGACGCGGGCTCGGTTCATAATAATACTACCTCCAATAGAATAAGCTTTTATGTATATAAACATTTCGAAATACTATTGACATTTATTATTATTGTTTTCAGGTGCGCCCTCAACCCGTGGGTGTGCTTCATGGCACTAGCAGGCATCCCTTCAGGGCTGAATTACTAAGGCATGGTTAGATCCGGAACGGCTAGGTTGAACTCCCCCGGCGTCGCGGAAAGGCACGAGATGACGTCTGGGAGACAGCAGGGACAGCAACTAGGACCCGGATGCCATAACCCGAAGGGAGGTTATCCGGACGCCATAAGCTGCCAGAGGGAGGCACAGGATGACATGGGGCGCCAGAGGGTCATGACGGCAGGATCTGGGCGACCTCAGATGACAGTGGATGCCACGGGAGACATTGGCAGGATAGTGGCGTCCAGACGCCATCCTTTCTGATATGATGACGAACTTCCAGCACTCCGCCCAACCTCTAGCCGGTATGAAGTTGGCAGGCTTGGCTGAGCAACCCTTAATCTCTGTCATACGCTAGGGCATCTTAAGATCGGAGCATTCTAAGCAGACTACTCCAAAGCGATCAGTATACCAGCGATGACCCTACGAGATTCTGTTCACCCTTTACACCTCACCTGCCGGTTGTTGTCATCATACCGATCCTTCTCCTCCTCTCAATCCAGACGGAAAATACTTTCGATTCATGACCTTCCGGACCGAGTTCTACCGCAGTTCTCCCGTGAGTTCCCTCCAAGTATACGCTTGATAATACCAAGATGTGATGTCCCAACGAGAGCTTGCTGATCCTTGGTGTTTAGCTGGATGTGGGGAGTCTAGGTTATTACATCTATCATGGCGAAAGTCGGAGTTGCCGAGGAATGTGCTGTTGATAAAGAAACCGGGGGTGAAGTCTGTCAGAGGGGCGTTAATTGAGTTTGCTACGTAGGTAGTATCCTTAATGCTTTCCATCAATTCCGTGATTGGGAGGGGCCGTCAGATTGCACTAACCTCCTATATTCAGACACCTCAAAGCAACCTATCCCAATACCAATATTATCCTCGAACCCTCCGTCGCCTCCAGTATCGACTCCTCCCTTCCTTTCCCAATATATACCCTCCCCCCTCCCCCCACCCGCTCTCCATTCCCATACACCACCGAAACATTTCCCAGGACACCTCAAGTGTCATCCTCAACCACAACCTCACCACCCTCATTAATATCACCGATATCAGCAATATCAACAGCATCCACCCTCTCCTACAACCCCTCCATTACCGAAACCCTCCCTGGTAACGAACTTCATGACCTACCCTCTCCCAACCACCCTTATCACTGCAAAGTCGACTTCGTAACTACCTTCGGTGGGGATGGGACAATCCTCCACGCTGCATCCCTCTTCGCCACCACAGGGTTCGTCCCGCCTTTGCTAGCATTCAGTATGGGAACGCTCGGGTTCCTTGGAGAATGGAAATGGCACGATCACGAAGCTGCATTGTACGCCGTGATGGAAAAGGGATGCAAGATCCTTCGACGAGGTCGGTTAAAAGTCGGACTATACAATGTCAAAGACTGGACACGAACTGTAGACGAGAACGGAGACCCAAGAACCAGCTGGCATGCAATGAATGAAGTTGTGCTGCATAGAGGTTTACAGGCACATTTGGTGAATTTATCGGTATATATCAACCGGAGATTGCTTACCACGGCGGTTGCTGATGGGCTCATTCTATCAACGCCGACGGGGTCAACAGCGTATTCGCTTTCATCCGGGGGGCCGGTATTACATCCAAGTGTTAAGGCGCTGTTGCTGACGCCGATCTGTCCGAGGAGTTTGAGTTTTAGACCGTTGGTGGTGCCACATGACGAGGATGTTGCGTTGCGGGTGGGAGATGGGAAGAAGCTTGAGGTGAGCGTTGATGGGCGGAGATGGGGGTCACTTGAGGGAGGTGGGGAGACGGAGGTTCGGGTGAGGGGAGAGGTATTGCAGACAGAGGAGGGAGATTGGAAAGGGGGAATACCCTGTGTTAAGGGACCTGGCAAGGGAAAGGTGACTCCCGGGGAGGGAGAGGATGGGGATGGGGGAGAGGGAGATGGGTGGGTCGGGGGGTTGAAGGGAGTGTTGAAGTTCAACTATGCGTTTGGTGAGGAGGATTGAATGGATGATACAATCCTGTCCACCAGTACAAAGGCCCCTAACCTCACAAGTTCACCTCATGGCATCATTCGTTTTGCAGGACCAAGACTCTGCCATGCCTCCGGTTGAGCTACACTTATCAATGTAGATCATGTGGCCTTTGGGGCTTAAACGCATAGTCCCAGTTGTAGGGCATGGCAATAACGAACTTAGGCGCCCAAAGGTACGGTACATCCGTGGGACATTGATGGCTTGGAGCTTAGTATTGATTCGAATATAATACCCATAGATAACTCACGGGGTCTCCGCGGCTAACGAAGTCCCCCTAAAGTAACTACACCTCCATTTCCTCCGACGAATACTAAGTATTTACCTTCTGTACATTTCTAACTAGGTCGCGAAATCATAGTTATATATGTAAACTTTATTCGGATTACAAATACCACCCGAATTTGTCAGTTCGGTTGTATGTAAATCCCGAATCCCGCTAACTAGATGTACTTAAGTAACTTCGCAGCGCCATCGGACGTGCCTGAATCACAGCAATCAACAATGACGACCGAATATCCCCCTACCCTCACCCCCGAACAACACAACTTCCTCCTCACATCACTCACAGACTGGTCGCTCTCGCACGGGCTGGCAGTTCGCCCTCCACCGGCGTTTATCAAGGAAAACCCGAATAACGCACTAGCGACTCATGCCCCTGTGACGTGTTTCCCGTCAGTATTTCCCAGGGAGGCGTTTGTGAGGGCAAGGGAAATTCAGATGGCGTATAATGAGTTGTATGCGGGAATTGCGTCGGAGAGAAGGGAGGAGTGGTTGGGGGAGATTATTGAGAAGTAAGTTTCTTTGTTTCCAGATGTGAGTCTGGGAGGGGGGAGGAAGAGAGAAAAAAACGGTGGGGCGGATGAATGTGTGTGGATGAGGACTGATGGTGTATGCGTGTGAGGGGGTTGTAGGATTGCGAGTGTGGATGAGTTTATTGCGCAGCTGTGGAAGGTTTACAAGGAAGTCAAGGCAGAAGGGTTCGTCCAGGTTGGAAGGCAATTGTGCAATTTTTTGCTTTCTTTCGGGCCGATGGGGGGGACTATGAGTGGGGTTTGCTAACTCGTATGGTGTGGGAAATAGAGCCTGTCGCTAGGACTGTTCCGTTCGGATTATATGGTCCATGTGGACCCGAATAATGCGAATGCTACGCCGGATGTTCATCAGGTCGAGTTTAATACCATTGCATCGTCGTTTGGGGGGCTTGCGACAACGGTATCGCAAATGCATAGGTGAGTGAGCACTTGATTTTTTTTTGAGGGGGGGCTTGATTCTGTCGGGGTGTTCTAATGGGGGCTATAAAGGTACCTCTACCGTATAGGGGCCTACGGAGACGCACCGTATATCAATGAATCCTCGCTTCCGGATAATCCAGCTGTGACTGACCTGGCGGACGGCCTCGCCGAAGGGCACAAGGCATATGGAGAGGGTGTAGTCTCAAAGGAAATTGCTATCCTATTCCTCGTTCAAGACGGGGAGCGAAACATCTTTGACCAGCGGTCTCTAGAGTACTCCATTCTCGAGAGGTACCATCCCATCCCTTTACTGAATACCCACAACATTCTAGCTGACCTCTCTCTAACCCCAGATACAATATCAAATGCTATCGTATCACCTTCTCTGAAATCCCCCTGCTCACCACCCTCCACCCCACCACCCGGGCCCTCCTATACCACCCTCCCCAACGCCCCTGCACATCCTCCCCCATCGAAATCTCTACGGTCTACTTCCGCGCCGGCTACGACCCCTCCGACTACCTCTCTCCTCAATCTTGGGCTTCCCGAGCCCATATCGAGCGTTCCCGCGCTATAAAATGCCCCACAATCCTCACCCAGCTCGCCGGGTCTAAAAAAATCCAGCAAGTCCTAGCTGCCCCCGCGCCACCCTCCTCCTCCGCCGCCACATTCTCTACCACATCATCCACCCTGCCAACCTTCCTCCCCCACGCTACCCCAGAGACGATCGCGAAGCTCGAACGTACGTTTACGAAGATCTACCCGCTAGATACGTCGCCGCTTGGATTGCAGGCGAGGGAAATCGCCCTAGACCCCGTGCTGGCAATGGGCTATGTCCTCAAACCCCAGCGCGAGGGAGGAGGTAACAACATCTACAAATCCAAGATCCCAGCATTCCTAAACAGTATCCCTGAGGATCACTGGAGTGGGTATATCTTGATGGAGTTGATTGTGACTCCGGAAGGGGTGAGGAATATGGTGCTTAGGAATGGGGAGGCCATGGAGGGGGAGGTGGTGGGCGAGTTGGGGGTTTATGGGGTTTGTCTGTGGGATGCGGCTGCGGGGAAGGACGAGGTAGGGTGGGTGAAGGTTAATAGGGAGGCGGGGTGGTTGTTGAGGACGAAGGGCAGTGGGAGTGAGGAGGGGGCGTGGCGGCGGGGTTTGGCTTTGTGGATAGCGTGGTTTTGGTAGATTGAGAGTACGGTACATCTTTGTATCACTTATGTTAGATTATCAACAAAAGATGGGTTGAGGTTTTTTTTGTTTTTCCGCGGGGGGGGGGGGGGGGGTTTCTTTTGTGCATACAGCAGAGTCTCTAGAACAATTAGACCAGGGTGAGAGCGTAATAGTAAGTTACGCGTTATTGATTTAGATGCTCTGGGGTTTCACACTGTATACAATATCCAGTCCATGCGGATGAGAGCATAGCCAATGCTTAAATTTCATTTTCTTCCACCCCATTCCAAAATTCGCCGAAAAAGGTACAGGAAAACAAAATAATATACAATCCCCAACACCCCTAACAAAACTCCCCCCCTTTTCTCCTTCATCCCAATGACCACTGCCAAATTCGCCACCGCCGGATCATATGGCCATTCACCACCCCCTCCCTACTTGCGCACGTATTCACATGCACATGCTCAAACCCCGCTCTGCACGCGCAGCAACCCAGAAATGAGAGCCTGTAGACAGGCGGACAAAAGGATGGTAGGAGTCATACCTGCAGCCAAATACAGAGTTTATTACGTATTGGAACTCAAACTGACTTATGGTTACGAACTTTTCAGCTTCCCTAAAGGGAGTAGAAACAGGACCTCTTTCCACCAGAGACAGGTACGAGCTTTTCTTGTGAGGGGTAGTGCACTCAGTGACGGTATTTTGAGGGCTTGCATTTGAGAATGGGACTTTCTTTTTGTGGGGAGTGCAGGCACCCCTGGGGCAGCTGATGCCCAATTTGATTCTACCTACTAAGTGTTCATGGACATGGTATTCGTTGTAATCTGGCATATATTCCAGTTTCTAACAAGTCACCAAAAGAGCTGAGTGGGCAAATTTGTTGGGTCTTACCGCATATACAGTATAGCGTTCGGCGTGCCACATAGTAAATAAGCATATTTTAGATACCCTCGCAGGCACGTGACATCTTGTTATAGCGAAACCTGGCTATAACGGTCAAATCCCAAAGTTCAATCAGACTCCTGGTGATAGTAGTCTAGGTGATAGAGCAGCAGCTTTATTTAAGTAGTCTCTCGTACAGGGTATTACCCTGAGTGAGTATACTCCACCAACCCCGATGAGTAAGCGGCTGCTCACGATAGCTCAGAGAGGTGTGATAAGGGTGGATGATAATCGTCATCTGGAGAGGTGTGACAATCAATTATCTAACCTATGGAGTGCAGATGGGTAAGGTTGGTCGGGGAGGCACTTTCCGGCACATAATTGAGGTGTATCGTATGTACCCGGCTCTGTCTTGAGTTGAGGGAGGTTATCAATGATAAACGGAGAGGCGTCTGTAATAGAGGGATTTAGCAACCTTTTCTTGTTATTGTTACGGCTATTGTTACTAAGCAGAAATAGCCAAATAGTTAGCGGAAAAATAAAAAAGAGGTTTTGCAGGTTCTGATGTTAATGTTAATGTTAAGTGCGATCAACATCGGACATCCATCAACATCCATCAACATCGGACATCTTCAACATCGGACATCCTCAAGAACAGACATCATGATAGTGGCAGCAGCAGCAGGAGCAGCAGCGGCAGCAACTCTAGCTATAGTGACCGCAAACGAGACTCAGGATATCGCTATAACTATGCTGCAATACCCACGTTATCGACCACCGTTGGCATCCTCAGGGACTGCCACATTCAATCAGTTCTCGGAGATCGAGTGCATTGAGTTCTTTCGATTCACGCCAACTGAGATGGAACAGATACTTCTGTATTTCTGCCTGGACCAGATTATCTATCGCAATCGGCAGAAAGCAATACCAGAGCAGGCGTTGTATGTACTACTATCTCGGCTTTCTAGTAACAAACGGCTAAAGGATGACATGAGGTTGTTTGGAAAAAGTAGAGCATGGCAGTCTATGATTTTCAATGATGTGGTTAGATACCTGGTGTACCAATATTCAGAGAAGTTAGAATGGGATCTCCGGCAGTTGACATATCAAAAGCTTCAAAGCTATGCGGAATATATAGGTGTTCGGGGGCGTGGAGCATCTGTATGGGGTTTTGTCGATGGTACATTGAAGGTGGTATGCCGACCTTCCAGATACCAGCGGAGGTGGTATTCAGGATATAAAAAACGTCATGCAATTAAATTCCAAGCTATTACGATACCAGATGGGCTTATCTCTCATCTGGGTGGACCTTTTGAAGGTAAATTGAGGGATTGGGCTGCATGGAGGCAGTCCGGAATTGAAAACCATCTTTGTCAGGTTCATCAAAGTCCTCGCAATCGGCTGTACGTCTATGGTGATCCAGCATATAGTGCTGGATACGGTGTTATAGGCCCATATAAGGCACTTCCAAATCGACCCCTCCCTCCAGAAACTCAAGTATTTAATGGCTATATGTTCTCACTTAGAATTGCAGTTGAGCATAGCTTTGGGAAGATATCAGCTCTATGGCCCTTTGTTACACATTCTCGAGGTTTAAAGATCGAACACTCTCCTATAGGAGCTTATTATATGGTTGCTATTCTGTTAACCAATATACATACATGCCTTTATGGGAGTCAGATCTCAACACAATTTTCATGCCCCCCACCATCACTAAATGATTATCTTTCACTCAGTGTGGCGGCTCAATAATTGTCTAAGCAACAAATTGGTTTCCTGAGCTCGCTCATTTGCACGGCGGTTGGTTTCCTGAATAGATTCCTCGAGCTTTACCACCTTCGCTTCTATATCATTATTCTCTTTGCTTGGGTTATGTCCAGTTGAGCTTTGAGAGATAGCGTTTGCAAGCTTTTTCACAGCAGCAGCCATCAAAGTCCCATTTTTCCGAACAACCTCCAAAACCTCTGCATTTCGATTCTTTATCTTTCGGCGCTTAGGTGGTGTTTGAACCTCTTCCACCTCGGTATTGTTGTCGGATTTGTTGCTAGATCGGGCTTTCTGGGACCATGTATGTAACAAGTTGGCTCGTGCCTTCTTCACGAGATTTTGCTCTTTTTCAACTTCTTCTTTACCCATTTGCGCTCGTTTACTTTCCTCTTGCTGTTCATTTAAATGAGCTATCCACTCAAAACAGGACTGTTTAAGCTCAGAATCCTACTGTACCGTACCTGTGAATTTATGTTAGTCCTTATCTGTACAGTTGACCTATAGATATAGAGGCTTACCAGATTCCTTTTCTTCCTTTTTGATTAGAGTCTCAAATTGTGCAACAAGTGCATTCATTGCTTGTTGGGGGTCACGCAATTCTTTACCAATCTCATCTTTTAAGAGATCTCGGATTTTCACCCAAAAGGCTTTCTTGTTACCATGTCGGTAGTCTGCTTGATACAAGATACAAAGACGAACAAGCTTGACCTTTTCGTCTTCTGAAAGTCTCACTCTGCTACCCGTTCTACCACTCGCAGTTAGGCCACTTGAGGTTGGTGTCGCATCACTTGGAGTTCGAATTCCACTGGAGATAGCACTCAAAAGAGGGGGTTGTACATGAGTGATTTGTGACTGATCTACCCCACAAGATAACTCGCACTCTAAAGTGTGAAGATGACCTTGATCTTGAGTAGCCATATCGGAGGTTTGGATGTGTTCTGATGATTATTCAAAGGTAGAGAGTGAGTGCAAGAGGGGTAGTTATTGATGGTAGATAACCACAAGTGTGCGGCTATTTTTATTTACTAACAAATGGTTGCTATGGTAACATCGGAACTTGTCGGGTTGCCATGACAACTTAACAAGAATATTAACAAGAATCTAAGTTGCTAAATCCCTCTAATGGAACAGGAGAATAGCGCTTTCTGATTGGATCCGGATGCTGCTTTTTCATCAGTTGCAGCTAGATAGATACCGGTACCTCTTAGTACTTAATTACCTACCTATCTTTGCTAATATGCAGATCATTCTGCCTGCTGATGATCGTAACCAGACACAGCTTCAGACGGAATTTGCCAGCAAGTACATACCTAATCGGGGGCCCAATAATGGCGATCGTCTTTGTACTCGTAACTGTAGGTTCTTTCAGACGGGCAGAAGTCGCTGACAATACACTGTATGAAGGCAAACAGTCGCATGCACATTAATGGGGGAGAACGGCAGATGCGACGCAATAACCAGAACTATATACAGTAACTATACTCCTGTCTGGCCAGAAGTGCTGGCTACACCTGTTGGCGGAAATGTGCACAGCAAAAGGAGTAGGTACAGTACCATTTGAGATAACTGCACTCAAGTACAATTACAATCTAACCCTCGGTCACTGGAACAAGAGCTTGGAGTATCAGCCCCTCCTTTAATATGCAATAGACCTCAGACCAACTGTGCGGCGGCTATCAGCCTGAGAAAATACCTATGTAAGTTCGCCGCGGAGATACTCTGCGTATCTGCTCTACATAGACTTGTGGTACCGGTAGACGCTTGCAGTAGAGCAAAACAATGCCCCTGTGATGATGTACGAGTCAAAAAGTGCCGAATACCTAACCGTCGCACGCAGCCGGTTCTTGTTTCGGTATGCAAGAAACTTCACGCATACTGCGCCTAATACTGCGCCCGTGCTAGTATGTATCAATGCAGTCCAGCGTTAAAGCAGCCTCAACCGATATCTTGCTGCGAAGACTGTGGCTTCCCCCAGGTCTGATTCCTCCACACCCACCTCCATTTCAAGGTCTGGTGGCCTTCTGGGTATATTCAACGAACCCTCCCACCTCCCCGATCTTTACATACCTCGCCAATCGCTCATGCCATCTCTGGAAGTGGACAAGAACCGATAAAATAAAAACCAAGGGCGTGGGCTCACCTGCTGGATTGTGTTGTCGGAGGTTTGGGGATTCTCCAAAGCAATTCACGGATCGATCTAGAGTCGAATAAAGGAAACGCAGCTTTGTTCTAGCTTAGGGGAAAATACAGGGACTTCCGTCACAGAACCAGTTTGCCGAAGCACTCCTGGGCTCCAACGTCATCACCAAGTCGGCAACATGACAACACCTAAGTGTGAGCAAACCGGTCACTTCTTTGGGTATCTCCCGGAGCACGATATAGGTTTCACCTGTTTCGAGTGTTTGGAGGAATTTGGCTCGTCGGGGCGGAGACCATGGGTTTACTCATCAGGTGGAATGGCCAGAGATTCCCGGAAACGAAGGTCGTTACACCTACCACAAGATGTTCCACAAGAGCCAGCTGTTGTCAGTGAGAAAGACGATCACGGCAGGCGAAGGTCGAAGCCCTGGAGATGTCTACAAACAAGGTGCAAACTCCTAGCCTGCGACCGATGCGCGGAACTGCTGATAGATCCTGCATATGTATCATCAGCAAAAGACCGGGATCTGAGCAGGCTCCAAGGCAAGCGAAATTCTATTGTTGGATGTGAGGTGACAGTGCGAGCTGGGGCAGCTACACCTCCCGAACACCGAAAATCCAGGGAGATACGAGGATCTATGTATGAATCATTACTGGCACCGGTAGTACAACCAATCGCAGTCCCTGCGGGAGGAACTCTAGACTGTGACTCAGAGTCAGATCACGAGAGGTCAGGAGTGGATTTCCTGCGGGCGAAGCTGGTATATCGCCGCGCAGGTCATGCTGCAACCTCGGCATTAGCACATTTACACCGAGATAATCGCCCTGGGCGACCATCCAAACCAAATCCTATTCCAGCACAAGAACCACAGGAGGCCCGAAGAACTGCGACAGCTATCCCAGAACACTTGATATCTACTACGGGGCTGAGAAATCAGATGATTACATTAGAGGTAGACAGTAAGGAGGGGTCAGATGATGATATGGATTTTATGCCAAGGTTGGATGTGAGGAGTGCTGCTCAGGCTGCGACCCAGGCAATGATGGCTGTACCTTGGAGACAGAGAGCGTCAATGACGGGGAGGTAGGGCATGTACAACGGCTTTCAGGAGAAAGCTGGGCCGCGCGTTTCTACTTTTGATGTTTGGATCTGATTTCTCAATTTTTGGTTCCGCAAAATCTTGATTGTGAGTAAGTTGACTTGTGGACGCAAAATCATACATTGTTTCCTTTTTGATATGAGGTTATGCCCTTTGTTACGATAACATATCTTTGCGTCTTCAACTTCATTGTACATGCTATATTACGGAGTTTCTCATTTATTCTTACGCGATTGTGATGAGCGAGCGGATTTTTTCCCTTTCTGTGTTTTACATTCTCGGAGTTCATCACGATTCTTTTTCTCGCATATCAAATACCTACCTTGTTTGCTCAGCTTGTATCATCTATCACCTGTTGTATTTTCCATGTCATCTTTTGTCTTCATTTGTTAATTTTTTTGGTTTCTTGTACATAAAAGGTCTTTACTACTTGTGCCATGGGGTGTCCTCAGGGCATGCACTTACCCGTGCCGGTCAGCTATTACCGGTACCTACCTAGTACTTCATCTAATATGTACCGGTACTCGGGGTTGAGAAGAGAATAATGAGTGAATTGCTGGTTTTCCCATCGGCGAGTGCGGCACCACCTGATGTCCAATGTGGAGTTAAAATTCAATGATCCCCCCCTCAAAAAAAAATGTACTCCATCCCCCGCGGCCACTTCCTCCCAACATAAAAAGCACAGACGTCAGCTCAGATTTGCTCCTGTTTTTTTTTTTCTCGCAATAATTAACGAATGGGGAAGGAAAATTTTAGTAGGCCGGAATTGGCATGGAGTTTGTTGCTGCCTGTTCAAAGCCCGCCGGTGGGCTAGGATCGATGTTGTGGCTTTGGGGGGCTTGTACTGATGCGGGAAATTAATTTGTGCAACAGTACAGTGATTTGCTGGGATGTACCGTATGTAGATCTATTTCCTTGGCAGATATGTATATAATTGTTTTACTGCAAAATACAACGCTGAACAAGACTTTAAAATAACAGAACAAGCGGAGTTCCCCCCCCCATCCCCCTCTCCCCAATCCCCCTTCCCTCTCCCCAATCCCCTTAAAGCCCTCGAGGACATCTCTTAAACACTTGCTACCTTTGCCATAGTTACTACTTAATCTATTTTCTTGGCAAATTAGCTCGCTATGCGCTGGGCGGGGTAAGCGAGACAGACAGACGAACGTCGGCGGGACCAGCACCGAGATAGAGAGAAAGATAGAGAGAGACATCTCTGAATTTATATTTCTTATTTTCTCCTAGGATAAAACTGCTAGACAACGTGACCATTTTTATCAACCTCCTCCTTTTCCTCCCCAGTCTTTGTTATAGGTGGGCTGTTAGGCCAGGGGTGAATGCAGCTGATCAGATGGGGTCAAGAGGTTTGGGAAAGGTATATCCGGATTTACACCCCGTCATAGGTCTTATTTCGCTACGATGCCTTTGGAGGAGGTACTAGGTACATATGTACATAAGTACCTACCGAGCCTTGACCGCAACAGGTCAAAATATAAGTTTTCCTACAGAAGTTCCTGATCACGGCCAACCATATCAATATCCTCTCCCACCTTGCAATATGGCATCCCTGAAGAACCCAACACTGTGTACTAAAAAAAAATCTAGAACATGAATGAGAGAGGGTGCAGCCGTTACCAAGCACGCATCTATAAGTTAGAATCCAGTTCAACGATATTAATCCTTAAGAAGAGTAATGAAGCAAGTCCACCTACGGTAGTCCCTTCTGTAAGAAATAGGTGTACTAACAACATAATTAGTCAAGGCCCGCAGCTTAAGCTCTCTAGCATAGGACTTTCCGCAGTATATAGCTGTAGCTTAGTCTAGTTGGATTCCAAAAGTATATGTTAGTTTCCCTAAGTTCTCAACTACTACTGTACGCTAATAATATATGATATATAAAGGTATGAATATGAACTCTAACTGTAGAGCCCTGAAATAATAAGGAGCTTCCCGATGCAAACTATGTATGTGAACACAATTATGGCAAACACACTCGGCATACTCATGATCAGTGTTGTATTTCAATCAGATGGTGCATTCAAGTACGCATCCTAGTCCGTGCTGAAGGATAAGAAAAAAGACAGCCCATGTATAGTCTCGATCAGACCCCCGTAGCCCATGTAAGTCTTTTTATATATATTTATCTAGACTCGGAAGACAGATTCCCCGAACTAAATCATCATGCCAAGATGCCTTTTTCGGACTTCTCAACCTTAAGGCTTATCCTAGTCTCGGTTTATTCCGAATTTCGGGCATCAGCGCTTGCTTTAGTATTTATTTTGGCTATTTTGCACTGTGAATAATAATATGGGTTCCTTCCCTTTCTTATCTTATCCATCTCCTGGTAAATCTCAGTTTCCCTTCACGGCCTTCTTTGACCATCTTCATCCTCACACATCTTCTGCCCCAGCTCATAGGTACAGTATTCACCCGGTACTATGGTAGTCTGCCTAGTGCTGCCCTTACTGGCGCCAGGCAGCATACTGTTATATTGGTGTGAGGTTCTCAGTGAATGGAAGCAGGTACTGTAGTGGATAGTGTTTTGCTTTCTTATATCCGGAAGCTTAGGTCGGAACCTTTTTAAAGGGAGACTTCGGGGCCCTGTCATGACCACAGGTCGATCGCGGGTAGTTATAGTTTTAAATATATATATATATATATATATATATTATTTTCTTTATTTCTTCAGCATTTCTACAACACAAGTGGAGGAAGGATGCCAAATTACGTGAGTAGGACCAATACAATATAGCAAATAAATACTATTATGAATATATATACTGTATATATAGGTGTTTTCGATTAGTTTCTAATTCACCTCTCGCAGTTGTTGAAAATTCAAGTTTTTTGAGAGATTGCTACATTATATACTCTTCTTGTACTAATGAGTTTAACTTATTACTGTTTTATCTTCTATATGAAGCAGGATAACACCACTTAGGTACTAGTAATAGTCATTTATATGACAGATCCATTTATATTGTCCATCAGGCGATTATGGTGCATATCAGTGAGATCAACTTGAACTCGTTCAATAGCTCTAATTAGGTATATTTTTTAATAATTCAAGTCAGTTAGGTATCAAATACAAGTGGTATGCTGCCCGCGATAACCCCCTAGGGTGACGCATTTGAGCAATTTTGGTTGGCATAATTCTCAGAAATTACAAGTAACAAAGTATCCTCGGCTGCATTCGGAGTACCTACTGTCAAGCCTTCAGGATAGCCACAAAGAGTATTAGCCACACAAGACACGTATGTATGTACATGATGGGTTCAAAAATATGTATGTCCCCTTGAAAAGACATACCGTAGAACCATACAAGATCTGATCATGAAACAAAGTTCTGAAGATATTTTCATGGTTTTCGTTAATATGCATTAATTCGTGCGATAGTAATAGTCTGGTTGCAGCACTACCTAAAGAATATGAATCTGCTGGGTAAACAGCAAAGTGGCTGTGGTCGCTCCATTTGTATAGTTGTATTGTACTGAAGGTTGCTACTATATGATTTGGTTATCATCGGCCAGTCGTCCCAGTGAATCGCGGAACTTGCAACGTATCAACTTCCTGAATTCATAATGACGATGAGTCGTGTAACAACCCTGAAGCTCATTGCCATGCTGAGACGTGACCCCGAGTAACTCACAACATAAATTCATCATCATAAAATTTCCCACAAAATGAAGCAAAGAGCGACCTTCATTGTCAAGCCGAACACCCCACCAACGAATCCTGAGCAATTTGCTCTCTCCCCCGGCTCCAAGGCATATTCCACCAACAATATAGAAGTCAAGGACCTACATGCGGCGCATCAGGAGAAATGGACTATCGCCCGCACTGATATACCTCCGAAGGTGGTGCAACCAGACACTTCCTAGGCCAGTATTGTGAGCTTACCCTACGAGTGACGCAGGTCTGGGATGTCCTGAAATCTTTGTCTGAGCTTCATATCCGATGGAACACCCCACAGACGTATGATACAATCAACCCCTTCTCATCTAGGGTCCCTGCGGGGCTTCATATTCAAGCTACCCCACTGGCTGAGGAAAATACGTAAGCACTCCCACCTATCCTTTGGTAATGATGGGATTAACACGTTTCAGAAATGAGCTTTGCACATTGTTGAGCTCTGCTTTTTCGACTAAACCCCTTTGTAAGAGTCTCAATGTATGTACGGTTTTTCCGTTTTGCCTGGACGGCTTTACTAATTGGCAATAGGAGACATTCATAGAATTCCCCGGGAAGACGTATTACCTGTACTCAAATATCCCAGAGGTATTAGGAAATGTACCACAACAACTGAATGGATTCCTGAAGGAAACTGTGTGCAAGGGAAAGGAGTCATGCGTGGCAGAAATTGAACGTCTAGCGGCACCTGACTATATCGACATTGACTATAATTCCAGAAGTCTATGCTCCCGAGCACTTACCATTTCTGCATTCTGGCACCGATCTCCGGAAAGAGGGGAAGGGCAATGGAACCATAAAGTCCAGCAATTGGCGGATGACCATAGGGTGGAAATTGGGATACTGGACCAACGGCCATCATTAGATGATGGGAGGCTCTATTTTGGTGGAGTGCTGACGGTTTTGGGCGAAGACCAGCAACTTAAACCAACGTTCTTCTCGTTCCCAGCCCGGCATCAGCAGAACTTAGGGTCTTACAGTGGCTCCTTCAGTGATCCTGCTGGACTCCACCCCAAATTCTTGTTGAAGATTAACGCTGCGGAAGCCCCGTCTGAAGACTGCACTCTTAGTGCATATTTCTCGATACCAAAGGACTTCTTTATTGATAAGTACCAACTCGCAGACCAGCAACTCTTAGAGTCACTAGGACTTAAGAAGCTCAAGGCTTTCCGTGGTGAGGCGGACCTCGAAGCACCCACATGGACTCAGAGCCGATGGGGTAGCAGTGCTCTGTTCGAGGTCGACCCTAAGAAGGTTGGTGATAACGGGCTTATAGAAGTCGAATTGCCTCTACATATGCGATACCAGGAGCCTGGCATTGTCTCGGAATATAGCCCGGCAAAGCTCCCATGGCCTACAGTATTCTGGGCATGCCCGGCCGGTGAGGAATGGCAGCAGTTTGTTGTTAATCCCTTTGACCGAGGATATCTTGGGTATGAGGTTGACTTTCCAAAGGAGACGGCATATCACCATTTGTCTCCAGTTAATGGGACAACCTACTCTACGGTGCATGTTCCGGTGTTGGAAATGAAGCATGCTCCAGTGGTGAAGATTGGCACTGCGGTGGTTGTTGGAGTGGGGTTCTTGTATATTGTTGCGAAAATCTTGCGGTCAGTGATGAAGAAGAGTGAACCGAAGAAGAAGAAGGCGGAGTGATCGCGCGCTCAGAGCGGCAGTCTGTGGATTGCAAGCATTTATTTTTCTTTTATGCATATGTATGTTGGTGTAAGATTACAGATTGATTCTTTTTTGTCTTCAAACATTTACCAAGAACGCCATGAGTGGTTTTTTTCTTTCGGGGGGCTCATATATACAAAAAGACACTTTGCATGAAACAACACGCGTAGTGCCGTGTCCCCTTGAGGTTACCCTCAATTGCTTTCCTCTAGTTCCACCTTCAGGCCCTTTTTCATTCCTTTTTGCTTTGCCCAGTTCTCAGCCTTCGTTGCTTTCTTGTGCATTACCCTCTCTTTCTTCCTTTTCTCTTTCTGCTCCCGCTTCTGCCTTAGCCAAGCAATCTTCCCTGGTCTTTCCGCTTTTGCCTTATCGTACTTCCCGATTTTGCCAATCTTGGAAAAATCATTATTAGAAAAAGAAATGCGTCAAAAAAAAATTAAAAAAATTGATGGGATGTCATCACCCTGCAATCTGGGGGAAATGGGAGGAAAGGTGGTCACATACCTTTAGATGCCGGGGAACCTTTGTCTTGGCCCCCAATGCCCATAAATCACCCCAACCGCTCTTTCTCGCATCTTGAAACGCTGTTTTCCCGTAGCTTTTGGGAATCGTCCAGCGCTCCATCTTTCCCTCGCTCGTACATAAATCTATGATGATGTGTCCAGTTTTCTTGAGCGGGTCTAAAATTATCCGTGGGAGGGTATGATAATATGATCTTAATGACTCCTCAGAATATGGACTCGTCACCGGGTTTTTGGTGGTATCGAAATCCTCCAGAGTAGGATTTATCCGCGCATTACCCTCTGTAAATCGTGCGTCCTTGCCTCTCCTGACAGCAACAAAGCTGTACTCTGCGTCCTCGTGGTCGCGCCCAGTGGCTCTCATGATGCGCTGCATATAGCCTGGACGAGTATACCTCTGCTGAAACCTACAAAAGTCTTTTCGCCCAGGAAGCCCCGGGCCACCAATAAACATGGGGCATTCTTCATGGTTGGTACAGGGAGCAATGATTTGTCCCACCTCCTTGGGTTTGGGAGGCTGCTCAAGATCCTCAAGTGGGCGGTGCGGCCTGAACTCGGACCCTGGAGATGAGACGTTGTATTTTAGGAGATGGGACCTAGCACCGGCAATTGCTTCGAACCCTAGGGGATTTCCTTTTTCTATAAGAAGAAGGACACCACCGGTGGGGTTGAGCAGAGACCAGAGATTTTCGACATGGTATTTCCGCTTATAGTCTTCTCTGATGGGGAGAATGGTGTTTGATGCTATGATAAGATCGTACAACTTACGCGGTTGTTGGGTTTGATTTGATTCAGGTTGCGCGGGGGTAGTCTTTGTGGGATGGACATCAGGAATGCGGGGGAGGAAGGTGGTATTGTCGAGTATTTGGGCGGAACGGTAGCGGAGGGCGGGAGCAGCGGTGATGACGGTGGCTTTGATGGGTTCATTTTCGGTCTCCAGAGTCTCAGATTTCGTCCGGGATATGGGCCCATTCGCAGATTCCTCAGCATCGACGATTCCCTGCCAGGCGAGGACACCAGCGCCCCCGCTGCCGACATCTAAGATGCGGTTCACTTCATTAAGAGCCCAGTCTCGACCCAGCCGGCGCCGGAGCTCGGTGAGGGCAGAAAGAGCTTGGGCGTGTAGACCAGGCATGACGGCGGCATAGTGAACGTTGGCTTCCATATCTGTCATGTCGGGATCATCAGGGTGAATTGGAAATGCAGCGCTTTTATTCTTCTTCTTTTCAGTGGTTATGGGTGAGGAACTGAGTTGAACATCTGTGAACGCTCTGTGCGCTGCTTGGTCAAGATGCTTGTTTGGGACATCAGCGAGGAATTTCTCGGTTGCTTCAGTGAGGGCTTCGGGGGGTACGATAGTGAAAGGAAAAGTGGCGAAGCGACCCATTCGGGAGAGCGGATGAATTCTCAGGTATGATTCCTCCCCGCGAATAGCATCGTCAGGTAAGTCCTCGGCCTCTCCTCCTTCCCCGTCCTCTTCTGAGTCTTCTTCCTCGGATGGGTACTCTGAATCCTCTTCCCCTCCTTCTTCCTGAACCTTTTTGACATCCGGCGCCACCTGCATATAAGCCCGCTCAATGTCCTTTGCAATCTGTGCGTATGCCTTTGCGTCTGCCGCATTGAGTTCTTCCGTTGAGGCAACGTCAGCGTCTTCCTCATCCCCCTCCTCCTCCTCCTCCTGCTCCTCCTCTACCTCCTTGGTGGCTTCACTTTCCCTCACTTTCGATCTTGAGATTCTTTCTATTAGTTCCCCTGCGGTATTATAGATGTTGATCTCTTCGTCCTCTTCCACTCCCAGCTTCTCCTCAACATAGGCTTCCTCCCCTTCCTTCAGGAGTCGCGCTGGCGTTCCAAAGTAGCGTTCGTATATGGTATATTCCTCTTTAGTAAGGAGGTCTTCGGGTAGATTCTCGCCATGTTCCTTCTTAACGGCCCGCACGTATTTTTCGATCTCACGTTCTGTTCGGGATTCTTGTGGAATCGAGCAAGCCGGGTCGAATTTGCGGAAGAGCTGGACGAAGGTGGCTCGAGAAATTGCGCGCTGTGGGGCCGCTGAAGGCCTCAATTGGAGGGGGACTTTGCCAGCTCGCACAATGACTCTCGCTCGCAGAAACATTGTGGGCCTGTTGGTGTTTTGTTGGTGAGGCTCGAAGTTTGTAAATCTTGGCAACGGGGGGGAGGAAATGGAAGATTTCTCAAACAAAAATTTGCATGCAGCATTGGTGCATTTTATGCCTACAGCACGTAAGGATGAAGAAACAAACGAGCCCCGTTTCCATTTCGAAGAGGGGTTTCAGTAAGCGGCTTACCCTTCAATATGACTGTATAGTTATTCTGGTCTGGAACGGGCGTATAAGGACGGCTGTTCGTACATTCCCTTGACATCACCTACGACCTGACCCTGCTTTCCCTCAGACGTCAAGAGGTCGACGCCCCAACGGTCCAGCCATACAATATAAGGATTTCACGAGGTCTCTGAATCTCTCCTTCGGAAACAGGTCGTTGAGGAGGCGATTGCAAGGGTCATACTGTACATGGCATCTTATTCAACCTGCTGAACTGCAAACTGCTCAAGAAGTGTATTCGTCTCAGTACTCTGTGCTGCCGCTGTGTCATGGATGATAAAGCTACTGGCCATCAGCGAAAAGAAGTTGATTCCAATACCACATGAAAGAGTTGTGTACCAATTTATATGGTATGGTACCTCTATATCAGTCAACTTTTGTGTCTTGTGTATACATAGCCTTGCTTTGATTTATGTTTCTTATATTATATATTATGATTATTAGGAGCTTTAGATGGCCTCAGTTCAACCTCCAAAGGGGCCCATGATTGGCCGAAAAGTTGGGTTTTTTTTTTTGTGTAAAAACAACAAGAGCGAAGGCTAATTGTTGTAGAATTATACATACCTGTAACATAGCAAATGCCCCCTTAACTATACAGATCATCTAAGAGAAAGCAAAGAAGATTATAGACTGCTTTTGGGGCCAGGATAGGTGGGGAAATCTGATGTAATTTTCCTAAGCCAATGTAGCAAAATCATGGAAACTATTAGAAGAAAGTGTGCGGGGGCTTCAGGAAGGAAATATATTTTATATAAGAAGTTAGGAGGATTTATTACTATAAGTGTGGCCGGACTTATTTGCTTTTGATTGGCATAGAGTATTTGGAGTTAAGATATATATATATATATATTTTTTTTTGGGGGGGGTTGTTTAAAATAAAATTACGGTATATCTTTGGAATATCTTCATCCAAGAAGTTTTGAAATATAAACTATCACAAAGATCATAGTCTAACAACTTCTACAATAATTTTCTAAGTGAAATAAATATATTTTAAAAAAAAAAACATATAAAGAGTTATTACAGACAAATACAGGAGTGAAATATCACCTGTAATGTAGATACTTATCTACTCAGGAGCTTTCCGGCACTCAAGCTTTGCCAAGTCTCGGTTCCCCACACCACGTGATGATGAGCCCAGCGGACGCGTGCGGCGCGTATTCCCAGCCTCAGAACCGTTGTTGGCCGTCCCTGCTACCAGATATCATGACGGACGGTCCTTCAGAGCCTTTCTTCCACCTCCCAGATACTTTTGCCCAAGATGACCCCCGCCTACAGAATGGTGGCGACCCTGCCGCAGCGTATCCCCAGCTGCCCGCGATAACGGTGTCGTGTGGGTCTTGTGAGCGAATCTTTGGGGATTCTTCTGCATTTATGTGCGCAGTTCGGCATGCAGGAGCGATTGTTATGGAAAGCATGGTTAGCATCAAGCTAGGAGAGGTTCGAATGACGGAGGCGGTGCAAGGAGCATTTGATCAGTACTGGTGCGTACTGGCGGAACCTGGAGTGGGCTTTTGTTGACTGATGAAAACAGTTTATATAAACCTATTCACTGCGCTAAATGCGAACATCTGGTGGGAAAGATGTACATATCCATTGCTGCTGGGGTGCCCTTATCTTTACTTAATAAGTACACGATATCCCGCACCCAAGTCCTGTTCTACACCCACGGCACCTGCATTCCCTCCCTACCGCTGGCAGAGTCGGAAGAGATCTTGCGCCAGCTTCACCCAGAACCAGACGAAGTTGCGATGAACTTGGAGAAGATAATGTCACTCCTTGTGTATCTGAGAGAAGAACAGGACGGGATTGTAAGGGAGCTAAGAAGGGTTGGATCTAGGTGTGGAGTTGACGAAATTGATGTTGGTGGTAATAATGCGCCAATGGGCGGAGGAGAGGATCGCGGTGAGGGATGGAGGAGAAGAGTGGATAAACTAGAAGAGGAAATGGAAAAGCTGAGGGGATTACTTGGTGACGTTGTGAACAAGGGTGGTTTATTAGGAGGGAAGGCTCTAGAACCGGATGTGACACTAGGGGAAGCTGTAAGAGATGGTGATCGAGCAAATCTGGCGAAGAGAAAGCGGATAGAGAAACCTGCGGTGGAGGTGAATAAGAGAATTGCTAAATCCCCTTCTCCAACGTTTATTCAGCAAAGGCGGGATAAATCTAGCGCAAAACCTGCGGTAGTACCACCAGTTATAGCAAAACATGCGGTAGTACCCCGAGTCATGGCAAAACCATGGATAGTAACCCCGGTCATGAAAGCAAAGGGCAAGGAAGACGTAGTTGGGATTGAAGAATCTGAAGCGGATGAAGGTGGCGAAGGTAGTGACAGCGAGGATGAAGGAGAGGAAGTTTCTGATTCTGAAGAAGAGGACAAAGAAGAGGGAAAGGAGGGGGAAGGAGAAGGGGAAGAGGAAGAGGAAGAGGAGGAGGAGGATGAAGGTGGAGATGAAGAGGAAGATGAAGACGAAGATGAAGACGAAGAGGAATCAGAAGAAGAAGAAGAAGAAACCCCTCCTGCCAGCGCAAAACGAAAAACGACAAAAGCCGCCCCAGCAGATGCTCAATCGAAGACGAGGGAGACAGTACAGGGAAAAATTGATAATGGACGTGAGAAGGAAAATGAGAGAAGGGAGTGGAAGGGAAAGGAGAGGGATAGAGAAAAAGAGAAAGTAAAGCAGAAGCAGCAGGAGGAGGAGAAAGAAAGAGCAACTAGACTGCGCACTAGTTTGACCCAAGCTAATGGGAGCAAGGTAGGCTTGATTGCAAGGCGGAAGACCGCGGGGGGGAGATAAATACATCTTTTTTAGTTGTACAAGAATTTTCTTGCTTCTCTTTGGTTTGCCTCCCTGTCATTGGAGAGTGAGGGTCTATGAGGCACTGGAATAGGTGGTGTGGTTAGTGAGTGGATTGTGATGAAGGTGGGATAGTAACGTAGACTGATTGGCACAAACTCTCCTTTGTGTTGTGCCATACTAGAAAGTACGTTTCTTTGCCTGGTCCTTGTTGCGCATATCGTCTTTTGAGATCGGCACCACTCCCTCCTCAAAAGGCCCCCCCCCCAAAAAAAAAAAAAAAGTCAGTCGATTGAGCCCATGGCATAATTGGCTCGTATGAACCATCCAGCTTACCGGAGCTTGAGAAGTAGTGGAGGCGTGGTGGTGGTGGTGGTGGTGGTGGTGGTGGTGGCCTGCGGGGAAGCTAAAGAATATCTACATCTTCTGGCCCCACGGATAGTAATGTTGGTATAGATACATATATACAAGTAGATACAAGAAGTAACATCCCACCACACCATACCATGCCATATCCCGGAACTCGAGTCTGAGTCTCCTGGTAAAACAATGGGGGGATTATTATCCATTATGGTGAATAGCATAAACTTGATTAGGAATTATCCAGAGTCAGCATTCTTGAATTGGTTGTTCGGATGGCATTATGGGGCAACGTTGAGCTATTGAGATGATTTCTGCTGCTTCTAGGCGTATCGTTTTCATAACTCTGGTTACCGCACTCTGGAGTGCGGTGATGGGTTCTGCGTTGCGTAAAAGTTGCGCCTTGGTGTCTTGACAATCAGCACAGAGGCCAAGACACCAAGGAGTTGCCTAGAAATGTAACAAATACATATCAACATGTATAGATTATGAAGCGTCTCCTCACCCCAATTACAGAATAGGAGTACTAACCTTCAATGTTAAATGTTAACAGTGCATATATGTACATGAATATTTAGGTTCCTCAGTTATACAACAACCCTTTATCAAAACAAATGCCGGGACTTCATGGCCGGTTGAATGGAGAGATACTGGAACTGTCATTATTGCATACATACATCTCTAGGTTACGTACTTTACTAGCAGTTTTAAGGAATGCTCTCCCTCGTTCATATTCACAACTATCTCTGGTTCATTACCCTGAATTGGGAACTGTAGTGCAATAGTTCCTTTGTAATATTGTATTTACGCCACCTGTGGTTTGGTTTACACCTTGAAAGGCCCTTATTCCCCTTTGGTATTACTCATTTAACCTACGATAAGCTTCTTTAGTGTAAGTGTAAGTAACTCCAAGACAGTGTAGGATTAATTGAAAAATTATGCTTAACATCAAAGTATCTCTTAAGTACTTCCAAAAACAAAAAATAGGTTTACACAAGAGACTAATACTTAAGTGAAGTCATATCCATTCAAGAGCAGCGGTTGTGTATCAGTCATCCAGGCCTTTGCAAGACCCTTCTTAAATACATTTGATATCTATATCAGTAAGGAATGTTCAGTAGTCTTGATGAGAGCTCTGGACTTAGAGTTATCTTGAATTCATGCTGACACGTTTTCAATAGGAGATGCGTAGGAATAGGGGTGGGGTGCATTAACCCTAAAGCATATGATAGCCACTTTGGAAGATAAAAGATATTCAAGCATTCTGCTTGAGTCAATGCGTCAATTTACTTCGTCGTGTCATACTGGATTTGTAATGTGTGGATACAATTTATAGGATACACCCGAGTTACCAGAGTTCCGCTCCGATAGTCTAGTGCACTCCAAATAACTCTGATGCAGTTCTTCATAATACCCTCCTCTAGATAACCCCCTCGGATCTCTCCAACAGTGAATTATTGGATGACGAAAACTAGAACGATCTTCTTTTTCCCAAGTCGACTGTATCACAAGTACATCAAAACCAAATCATTTGACCTAGGATATTGCTTATTGCTCCTTACATATACATAATGCCTCTTCCTCAGAAAAGGAATCAGGGGCTAGGTGCCAAATTTCGGTCACCGTCAGAACTTCTCTAATTTTCTCCAGGGCCATAGTTAAAGATAATATGAATCACAGTGCGTGACTTGTTTCCACCACGGTGGAAATTACCATGCTTGGGGGTATTATAATATAGTGGGTCTTAATTTAGACTCTGGCATCGACCGACCATGCGTTCATACAGGTAGAGGACCATTTCTCTTTGTTCTTCAGTGATTTCCTTCTAGCTGAATGTCTCGGGAACCCGTCGTATTATCTTGGTTTTACTGCCACCTTTCAGAAACGCGTGATCCTGGATGCACAATTGTCTCCCAACTACTGAACAAGAATAAGTCAGGTAACTCATGATGCATACTCACATGTGAACGAACCAAAACTCCATATTAGGACCCCAAAAGCCACAGTATGTATCCACATCCTTGCTAAAGTTTACCTTAAGTTCCATCTAACATCTGGGATTTAGTTTGAGGATACCAACCAATCATCGAAATCTGAGGACGAAGCATCTCAACGTGGCCCCTCTAATCTGCATGGCGTAAAAACGAAAAAGAGTTTATTTTACTTAGCGTAGGTAACAATCTCCCTGATAAACAGCAGTCCTAACGAGGCGACTTCCCAGTTATTCATATATATATAACAAAGGAATTACCAAAATATCCAAGCCACTCCCTACGTCCAATTCTATTACCCTGAATTGCTACTTACATTTGACGGTTTTCTCAGATCAAGTGGATCAATTTGTCATTGTATTACACTTGTATTCTTATTTTCGAAACCCAAGCCTTTAGACATGTAACTGCTACTCTATTTTTCATAAAGGTTGAGCCCTCCTGCATTATATATGAAAGCTGAGCGTTAAATGTAGCCCAAATTACCCTGAATAGGACATTTCTTCTTTTCATAACATCAATGAAAATATCCTTGAACAAGGCTAGGAATGCGAGATAAGAGTTGTGTAACTATAATAAGCACAGTCAGCCATAATATATAAAGCTTAAACCACATAGGCCAAATTTACAGCACCCATACAAGATAGGTATGGTAGAAGGAATCTATACATGTACAGTACAATATAAAGCTGATCGGCAAGCTCAATCAAGAAGCAGAGACAAGAAGGAAGCCATATCCTGCGATCCAGGATATTGATTCTACCTATCTAAATTCCGTCTCAATAAGCACATCTCCAACAATCTTAAACTTTGGAATGCTAATACCAACGCAAATATTTCCACCAGTCCTTCATACCCCAACCCTCCTCCGCCGTCCACCACTCCACCCTCGCCCCCCGCCCCAAATGCACTCCGTCGGCCCCAGCAACCGCATCTCCTCCTTCGGGACCTTCTTCGACCCACCTCCCTCAGCCCCCTACAACACCAAAATCATCGGAATACAAACATGCGGATGCTGTACGCGGGGCTTTCACAAGTGGATTTCTCAGGATGAGGAATTGACTGTAGGATATCTTCACAACACAATTATCGAAAGGCAGGTTACTAGAGGATGGAGGTGCGAATATCGGCCATTGAGGCATTCTCAGCGTTCTTCCGCTCCGTCCCAAGGTATGTCCAAAAGCAGTTCTGGTCCCTCCTCCCAGAGATTCTCAATTTGCTGCCTGTGCTTAAGAGCCAGCAAAACTTCTAAAGTGAAGAAAAATTGGCTTCCATTATCATCCGGCTTCCCTGAGTTTGCCATCCCAATTAATCCTCGACGATTGAATTTCAACCGGGAGTGGAACCTGTCGGGAAATGAAATAAACCTCCGGTGTAGAATGCTTCATCACCATGCTCAATACTCATAGGGATAAGCCGGTGAAGGATAGTACTATTGTAGTAGCCATCGAGACAGTGTTGGAGAAGGTTCCGACAGGTGGGAGAGAACATTAGTTGCCCAGAGATGGAGTTCGAGGCCGCCAGAGGCCGTGTGCAAGAGCACTGCCGCACTGAAGGAGTGGGCCAGTGAGGGGACCTTAAGGCGGAAGGGACCATTGTGCTTAACTAGACCACTATGGTGGCAGAGTTTTTGCGAGATATGGGAGGAGATGTTAGATATAAGTATAGGCTAATTCCAAAGAATGAGGAAATGGCCATAGACCCTAGATATCTTTCATGAACTCAAGAATAATTATCAAAAGCTAGCC
This sequence comes from Terfezia claveryi, assembly GCA_015179025.1. NCBI lineage: Eukaryota > Fungi > Ascomycota > Pezizomycetes > Pezizales > Pezizaceae > Terfezia > Terfezia claveryi. The sequence continues at coordinate 141,398 of WHUX01000081.1, forward strand.
ACCATCTGGTTTTAATAACATTGGGTTCACTGGTATGTCTCTAGAGATCATGGAATTTATGTATGTATACAACACTACCAAAGGACCGAAACACCACTCCCTACTCTTTTACCTCTCACACACAACCTCACATATAAACTCATAATTACTCACCAACCCCAAAGCAAGAGCCAAATCAAACGCAAACCAAACCCAGGAAAAGTGATTCCAGAGGCAAAGAAGGTAGGGGGAAAAAGTGAAAAAATAAAGATCCAAGTATCAGATGGGTAAGCATTTCCAGCAAGCACATAAACAAGCCAGCAAGAGAGAGGAAAAGTATATAAAAAAAAAAGGTAAAAGGATATAGTGTCAAGAAAGGCCCAAACCTCATTTGTATGTTGTATCTGCCTCTTTCATCAAAACATAAAATCCCAGACAAATACAAAGCAAAAAAAGCCAGACATAAGTCCTGCCCCCTCGTAATATCCATGACAGGATATCGGAGTGTGCTGGTACTTTGAAATGGTTACATACGTACGCGCCAAAATTATCCAACCTCTTAACAACCACCGATTATATCTCTCGGATTGTCTTAAACAAGTGGTATCATCAATCCCTAGTTAGGGCCACTATCGACGACGTTGTGATAGTCTAGAATCTCTGAGTACCTAGATTGAACGATATTAGCGGAGGCTCGGCATTAAAAAAACCCAGATACTCACATCATAATCTTCCAGGTGTCCGTAGGTAGGTCTGCGTCATTGAAACTCCAATCAAACTTCTCCTCTGCTACTGGCTCATCGGTTGGATCATGGTATGGTGACAGGTACCCATGTGCCAGAGCATCGGCAGCAGTGATCCGCTTCTTTGGGTCGAACACCAACATCCTCTCTAGCAGGTCAATCGCTAATGGGTCGGCTGTCTTAAATTTCTGTGAAAGCGGTACACGATCCCTCTTTGGTAAAGATTGTACGAATCTGAGCGTGTTCTCCGAACAGATGGTGTGGATAACATCATCTGGGGGGGTGCCCAGCAACTCTGTGATGATAGAGAACTGATTGACATGGTCCTTTCCGGGAAATAGCGGCTTGCCCTCCAGCATCTCTGCGAAAATACAACCTGCACTCCAGATATCAACCTCAACGTCGTACTTCTGCCACGTCAACATGATTTCTGGCGCACGATAATATCTCGTAGAGACATATCCGGTCATTTGAGGGTCTTGGATTCTGGCCAGCCCAAAGTCGCAAATCTTGAGGTCACAGTTCTCGTTGACCAGGATGTTACTGGGCTTGAGATCTCGATGAACGACACCTGCTGAGTGGACATATTTCAATCCTCGCTAACAAGTCCAGGAATTAGTATAGGCTTCCCCGGCCAGAGCCCTCAGAGGCTTAACACACCAAAATCTGATATAAGAAGTATTGTATAAATTGCTTCTCAAGTGGTCTGGAGGTCAAGAGCCTATGGAGGTCCGTGCCCAGAAGCTCCGTAACAAAGTAACTACGATGTATTAGCGGGGTAATCTCCTACTAATAAGTGGGAATGGCTCACATGTCCTCCAGTGGTGAGATGAAAATATCGTTCAAGCTGATGACCTATATATGAAGTGGTTAATATCCAGAAATAGAATTCGCCTGTAATAATCACCAGGTGGGTTCTCATACATTCTCGTGTTGCAGATGTTTAAGCAGCTTCAATTCTCGGTAGGTTCGTTTTGAGAGAACTGGAGTGCCAAAGGGCTTCATAATCTTCTTGATTGCAACAGCGTGACCGGTTAATTGATCCTTTGCGGAGCTATTATCGAGAATTAGCTGAGCTGCCTCACTTTAAGCGCGGCAGAGAAAGGAGGGGTATCATTCGTACCAAACCAGTCCAAATGCACCCATTCCCACGGGCTGTAAGTCTGTATACCGACTTGTGATCTCGAAGGTGGTCCCAAAGATCTGAGCCCGCACGAATTCCGCCATGTTGCGTCTTGCTCTGTCGTTAAACGAACTGGCTTACAGCAAGTAAACCAAATATAGACCTCAGAAAAGAGGAGTGATTGGTTGCTGGAGCTGTTTGGAGCGAGGAAAGCAACGAGTGTCAGTAAGGAAAGGACTGAGGGAAAGTGAAAACGAATTTACATGGAGTTGAGGCTTAGACTAGTTTAGCTTTGGTCCCACAGAAAGATCTGCGCAAGGAGAGGGGCTGCTTCTCCAATGTACCTACTGTAAGTGTTTCAAGAACCCCGTGAATCGCAACTACGAAGAACAACTTACCTACATACAAGTCTGCACCTAATATTATTGAGTCCCAGAGGCTTCGACACGTGTCGGGGGTAACGAAGTGGCAAAGAGAAGTGATATATTGGCCGTAGCGGGGCAGCTGCGGTAGGGAGGCTAACCGAGCTTGACAGCCGGGAAGGGAGATGGCGATGACTCAATAACGGACCACGAACTCTACCTCATTTATTCACAACGGTCACTGTGAATGGCGAGAACTCCGAAAGTAACGGCTATAGATGGGGGGGTTAGAATTTGGGAATGGTTTTGCCGGTAGGATTGACGATAGACATTCAAATATTGATGGTGAGACAGTTAAGAGAAGCTAGGAATATATTGCTACATTGTGTCGCTACAATATTCTCATGAGCAATGTTATCTGCGGAGGGACATGGGATTTGAGACATACTTCCATTCCAATGAAGTTGGCAGCAAAACAAGATAGCTGGCCGCTATGAACGCCCCTGAGTGTACGATATAAGTATCTAAGAACCTAGCTATTTCGAGGTATTCATAATGCTTCTTTGTAGTAGATGTATTATTATTAGCCAGACTGTATCCTAATTCCGGCACGGTCCGGCAGATGTACTGTACATCCCATTTGGTACTGCAGGTAGGGAGACCAATGAACCTGCCCGGTAAGGTGGATGGACATACCTACGGTAGCTACAGTACATGAGTGCTCCAGAACTGTATGTACCTAAGTTAAGTACTCATCGCTCATGGGCTACCTAGAGGGGTTTGTATTTATGTACAGACCCTAGACAAAAGTCTTCACAATACTCCGGAATCACTGCCCTCTGTAAACACCTGTAGAATTGCATTTACCTTATGAATTAGAAGACGCTATCTTGGATTGAGTTTAAGCTTTCTAGCGATTCATAGATGTGAGAAATACGGCTATTCTCTACACAGTTTAGCACCCTCTTGCACCCCTTTTCTCGAAATGACTTCCATTCTACAAACAACTTTGTCTACCTACGGTACAGCAAAGCATCGCAAAGTAGAGACTGTATACCTTTCTCTTGAATTAAAATCCTTTTTTAGGCTGGCAAAACTTGGGTTTTAACATTTTTCACAATAAAGCCGCTTTTGTTGTTGAGTTCAGAAGACTACTCGCAGGCTATTCGATAGTTGATCTGAAGTTCGATCTTGTCTGTTAGCAGTTGCTATCGATTCTCGAGCACTACTAATCAAAACCTAAGCTTCAAAGTCGCCAGGCTAAGCGCGAGTATGTTGCTTTTGTGTAGGTATACTATAGTACCGGTACCGCGACACCACACCCCTTCATGGCTGTGCTGCCACACGGGCACTGACGACCTTCACCCACCATCATCATTGTGCATGACACTGTAACCAATGCGGGGGATCTGCAAACGATGACCTCATAATATGCCAGCTAAATACTTGCGACAAGTGGTAGGGAAAAGAATTCCGATGGAAGGGGATGGATAAATGGAATAGCAGATTAGAGTCAGCTGGCGAACCAGACTAGGATAGCAGTATATACATGTTAAGGCCTAGATTCACCTGCCAATGGGCTGTGACTAGTCTAGGGTATGGCCGGTCTTGCCGAAAGATGTGCCCGTGAACGTTTGATTTATTCGTGACATCTATTAGACACATATGTAAACATCATCTGATACTACCTTACCACATGGCGTGCATTTGTATTGCATCGGGAAACTGCTTATTCAGCGGCTTCACTATTCGTCATATTCATGTTGTAGACATTTTCCTAGCTACAGCTACAGAAACGTCATGACTCCAAGGCTCATCTTTGCACTATGACTTGACCAAAGCACCACAATTTGATAGATCTCTTGAAATACCTCTTATTGTAGCCCCATACGCATGGTATATACATAAGTTATCAGACAAGGCGTCGGAATTGACACTTTTTTTTCTTTTCGGGTTGATCATTAAAGCAGAAAATATGTAGAAGACCTTCATAGCCTTCCTAGTCTCGAGAGACTTCTCACTCGGCGGGTTACCCTCAACTTAAGTTGATATATTTCGCCAAAAACTACCTCATACACTGCTTTCGTGGGCTGCCTTCGTAGGTAGGTGCCCATGCTAACCACCTGTGCCTCTTACGTCGAAAACTTCTGTAGCCCATAGATAGTCTGGTCGTGAATAGAAGTCTTATGTTTCGATCCACCTCTCACCCTGTCATGCCTCCTTTTCCACCCAGTTTTGCTAGGCTCCAATTTCACAGCATGAGTTTAAATAACCAATCACCGCTGCTTTATTATTGGCTCGGTCAGAATATCAACAACATTATGTAGATTGTTGTAATCAATCCTATGCCCTAGTCCTGCAAGAGACCTTCTCTATCTATATCCCGCTGTACATGCTCCACTCTTATTTACTTCTCAATTTATTGAATTGGGTTCATGGACAGAACAGATGTAATAGCCCTGATTGGGAGGCAGTCATATGAGAACGGGGCTTGCCAAATAGACCACAATAATGCTCCGAGGAACAGAGTCAGCGCGTCCTTATAAGAGGAATTTAGCGTGGGAATTCCGAGGCCACTGTAACCTCGAGCAATGCTTTGTTCCTTTGGTAGAGGAATGAAAGTGATCTGATTCTCGATGTCTGCCAGGACAAAGGCTGAATCTTGGTTTTTTATAGAAACAGATAAGGAGCAAGATTCTGTCTTTTAAGCCCGAGAGAGATAGATGGAGCCCGGTGCTTATAGGTACTAGTGCCAGGACACCATAACATCCCAAACTGACTACCGGTGTAAAAACAGAGTAATTGTCGAGTTAAAGCGTCAGTATTAATGGCTTCCATGACCCCTTCCTTCAATCAATTGGGCTTTGCTACTATTATATACAATTGTAATGGTCCGACCCACACGTCGATAGTAGAGACTCAACTCTTTGTTTCAAAAGCTAGCCCTTCACCATGCTTTTGTGCCAGCTCATAAAAGCGCCTACTCACCTTTCCTCGGCCAACAATCACTTATCTCGTCCCGCAACACCCAAGCTGCTCTAACCCCGGGGTGCCCTCGAGGCTGCTTAACACGCCTAGCTGTAGCCTTGAGCCTAGCTGATCTTATTCCGACATACTATACCCCTAATGCTGCTGTGTTGTGCAAACTTCCTTTTGGTATCTAGTCTCAGTCTTCTTCGCTGGTGGCGTTGACCAAATCGACTGCTGAAACTCCTTTGCCCACGTCCGAACCTATACCACCTCAGCCCCAATCCTCTCCCTTAAAGTGCCCACAAAATACAATTTAGGCCTCTACTAACCGGTGTAAAAATATTCGTGTCCGTCGTCGACGGCATATAAAAAATCCCGTAAACCAGTACAACTAAAGCCCTCACATCAGCCCTACATCTCCTCCTGCATCTCCACCTCAGTCCATAACTGGAAACTGACAAGCAGCTGTGCTCCATTGCCCAATCCTCACCGCCTGGTGAAGCCTCGGTCTGGCGAATTTGAGCTTCATCCGCCGCCGAAAGCGGCGCTCAAGTGAAAATCTGTGCTTGGGGGTGAGCTTGGAGAAATCAGGCGGCCAGGGCTTGTGGGCTTTGTATATTGATTGGTGTAGCTGGGCGAGAGTGGGCAACATTGAGGCTGGATGAGATGTAGAAGGCGATCGACCTGTAAGCGCAATCATTATTGGAGGATATGGCGTACTAGCTTGACACAGTGTTTATCACGTGCTTTGCCTCTATGAACTAATTTTGTTTGTTTACCTTATCTATTTCCGCACATGAACGAAGGAATAAATAAATAATGCCACACTACTAAAATGTATTCCTCCCGCCGAACCCAAGCCGATATTTTTTACGTTGCCACTTCAATGCCATTTCCTCCCATAATAAACATAATATATATGCAGAACCAGAAAATGAAATCCAGTTAGAACATCGTACCACCGCATTTACCCAAATTACTAAATAATCATACCACATATTCGTACAGTCCTTTCCCATTGTTAAGACCCCAATGGCCTCTACAAATTCCCCAAAAACCCTTCTCTCAGGCAGTATACAAAGCCATCACCCAGGCCCCAAGTCCAAAAGCTAAGAGTATCAATCCAACGACTCCAAGGAGTATGACACTGTGATCTAGGCTTCTCCAGAAGCTCCTGACTTCATCGTAACCCTCAGACCCGATCTCAACCTGGTTAGCTTGGTTGTATCTGTGTGGCAATACAGGCTGGATTACTGAGTCCGCCGACGACGATGTCTGGCATGGAGTTTGTGATGGTGAAAAGTATGACTTGGGTTGTGGTTCAATGTAAAGCGACAGAGGCTGGGGCCGGCGCCGTTGGTTTATAATGGTTCGTAGTCTGAGTTCCGAGTTAAATTATCACTATCACAAAATCAAAAAGAGCTACTGTTGGTAGGATTACCTTTTCGAGAACTTTTGTGGATGAAAATGGGGAAGCCTCTTGACTCCATTTGGATGATACGCCATTTGGCTTTCGTTGTAGGTTGGAATTGGTGGTAACTTGCTGGTATCTACAGCGTGGGGAAGGCCCGGGCTGTAAAAAGTATGCTGGTCATAATAACAGTCCCTGTCTTTGGGTCCCGCTCTTTCCTGATCATACTCTATTTTGGTGCCTGTATGGTGCGTCGGAGCACAGGAGTATGTGTCTATTGTGAGAAGCGTATGGTATTGCTGATATGGACCTTGTTTCGTCGGTTCTTCCAATGGTGAGAGCAAGGAAATTTGTTGCAGTGATTGGTTTGGGGAGAATAAAACTGGACTCATACTGACAGTAGCCCTGGAGACTAGATGGGTATCTCTAAGGAGTGTGTTTTGGTTGAGTTTCGACATTTTTGTTGAAATAGTTTGCTGAATTGAGTTCTCGGTATTATGAATTCAAACTCAAGAGGGACAAAAAATTTGAAAGGGTATATGAAAAGAATGAAAACACGTCTCTTATACGACACGGAAAAAAGTGTGAAAAATAACAACAGTTACTGTTGACAAAACCACCAGGGTATAGTCCACAAACGAGGGAATGTAAGCAAAGCTGGGAAACAAAAATGAGGAGAGACGACAGAATAAAGCAGATGCTGCAGCCGTAATAAAAGAGAGGGTAGAGCAAACACCTAGCCAAGCCATTACCCTGCAACAACAGGTCGTCATCCCACGAGGGTGATACAAAACTTGCAGGTCCAGATTTCAGGGGAAGCCAAACGAGCAATCGCTGTCAGCCACCCGAAACATTGAAACGAGCAATAGAAGAACCTCATACCACCTCTACTGTTCCAATAAATACGCACAGAAAAGCTAATAGTCATCTTAAAAATCCTTTTATATCCACAAGGGATGCTTCTCTTTCTCTCACAGCCAACCAATGGATCGAAACTCTTTGCGCATCACAGGCTAAAATACATAATCATGGCCGGAGATGTTTGCCACCAAAGGTCCCGTCCCGTTATCTGAATAACATTTCATACAGCTGGCAGACATTGGGTGGAGATCATGGACTGCTATAGACATTAAGTTCAATTCTTGATATTTCTTGTCTGGCTATCTCCATGATCACCGGCTGACGAGGCCTCTTTACCGCCCATTTCTAGCTGTCTTTCTTGTTCGGGTATTCTAGTTCCGGAAGTCGCAATTGTATGTGTAGCATTTGGTAGCTCCAGAAAATCGCACCATGTTTCAATGCTGCCTGCCGATCTGTACACAATCAAGTCTGTTTCAGATACAATTTTAGTAGTTGCATGCAAGAGCTTTCAATTGGCGAGCTGTGGGATGCAGATGTATACAGTACACGGCAGATGTTACTGCACTCTCTCCTGCATAACTCTTCAGCGGTATCCGTAGAGTACATCATATGCAAGTTAGTACATGCAGATCGATACCGAATATGCCTGGATTCTATTGTTCACATGTCCTGATATTTCTTCGGAAAAGTTCACATCGTTAATTTTTATAACCTCAGGAAGAGGTTACTACATCTCTACGAGAGGCTTGTGCCAATCAGACTAACTACAAATACCCATTCCCACAATTATTTCCTTTTCTGGGCCTCAGCTGTGCTCGGAGCAGCTTGAGATCCTTCCGTTGCCATATCATATCAAAGGTTAGTCTGGTTGCACTACCCCTCGCAATCAAAGGTATACAACGAGATGTCAGCCTACTTGAACTTGGAGAAGAGAGCTTTTGCTCGCCAGCTTTTCTCGCTCGATTAGTCTCGTGCCCGCTCGATAGAGGGGCTTAAGGCCGCTTACAGCAACATGCATGTCTTGGTATACAGTACCGTACGGTGCGTAATAACATTTGCCATGGTACTGTATATTAGTCTTGTGCCAACCAGACTAACTGTATATACGGTACAGCGGAATATGTTTGGAGCGTAACCAGACTATGGAGCTGCGTGCCCCTCCCTGCGCTGTTAATACATTAGTCCCCGATCAGGAGGCAGATGGAGTGTTCAATCTGCTCCCACCAATCAGACTACTGCTCCTAAACCAGACTACGATCGAGACTACCCAGACTACTGCTTTACAGTTTCTCAAAGGAGCTTGGTCCAGTAAACCAGACTACCGGTAGCTTGAGGCTGGAAGATCCTATGCATCTAGTTGGGACAAGCCCCTCCACAGGAGGGCATCTGATAGGTTACGGCGTTTGAAAGGTAAATTGGGTCACGTGATAATACTGTGACAAATGTAGATAAACATAAATACATGCAATATCAACGCAATCAATTCAAGAGGCCACTGCTATCGCTCCTTTCTCCTCTGCTTGCCAGTAGAAGCTGTTCTGCTACGGAATTGACTATAACCAACCTATACAGATACAGCGCAGCCCAGATTGAGGGGCTGGCCAGACGCTATACATGCTACAAGAGAGGTATTATCATCACCATAATCCCCCAAAGATAGACCTGGTTTATGTAAAGTGGGAGTTTTTGCCCTTTATAGAAGATGCAAATATAGAGGTTCTTCTGTATAGTGCCTCAATACTCTTATGTTTCGCTTATGCTGCGCCTTTGGCCTGCCCAGCAAAGCAGAATTTATTAGTATATATTCAATTCCAGACAGAAGTAAAGCACAGACGAGTTTCGTGGTTCTTGTGATATCCACTGACAAGTGAAGTTGCTTATACAAGTTTAGGACTCTACAACAAAAGCCTTACAGCAATGGCTGCCCAGTAGGAAGAATGATTTTTGGTGGGTTTTCATTTCGGAAATTGATAACTCAGCCCTTTGCTTGTTTCATAGATAGGATTCACAAGCATGAAATTGGTTTTGGTGTCACTACAATGGTCACTGCTAATGGGACACAAGGATACATTTTACAACAACAGCAAGTAGAAAAAAGCTTAGTCTAGTGGTATGTCTCTCCAACATTGTGTGATACGAAACCCATAGAAGTTTTTTCTTTTTTTTTGTAAACAGCAAGAAATAATGAGGTTGTCTGAAAAGCAATGGAGTATTGTGGACTCCGGGTGGGAGTGAGATGCAAGTGGCCTTCAAACTGCGATAGACAGTATATACCTTGAATCATCACCTGGTCACGACCTAGACTGGCACTGTAGACAAAGGAGGGCGGAGACCTAAGACGGAGTAGGATATAGAGAGACAAACGTATGGATGGGAGGCATCGGGAATGAGGAAGCACGGGATACAGACTTCACAGAATTTCCTTTTTACGCATGATCTCACAGTGCGAAAGTTTTCATTTCATGTGAAATTAAACATTGACAAAGCATGGAGGGAGTTGGTTTTCGGTTTCCACCTTTCCATCTACTCTCATATTTGAGAAGAGTAGTATACCTATTTGTTGTATACAGTCAACTCTTGCAATAACAGACGGACCTCGCTAGAGCGGCTTCAGGATTTCATCAACAGTAAACACCAACAAATTCCCCGGACGGCCATACAATACCGGACTGGGCATGTCTGGTTGCTGAATAATCTACTCTGTTAGGCTTAATGTGACTCGAATACCCTTCTTGGAGGGCAAAATGGGGAGTTCTCAGAACTCCCTGTCTGAGGGTTCTATAGCGGAACCTTGCTATACCGGACAGAAAGTTCTGGATTCTGCCGTCCGTTATAGCAAAAGCTGACTGCAAGTGTACACGAGTACTAACCTACTTCTATATACACATATAAGAAAATTTTCGGTACCTCATACAAGGCTTCACGTGAATATTGGAGTTTCCTGTACGGAGATAGAACGGATTCTGTTTTTTTAACCATTTATGGGAGAGTTATATTCGACATGCCAATACAGGGGGCGGATATCTTGGCTGTGATAGTCTGTGACTAGTCTGGCCCCTCGGAGGAGGGAACCCCTCAACAACTTATCTGAATGCGCTGTGGCGATGCAGAATTTGATGAAAGGAAAGTTATTTCTCTTTGTCACTGCCACCTGTGGCTGGATACGCCGAGAGACTCCTAGGGAAATTTACCCTGATTTGGTCCTGGGTATAAACCTGCGCTATTAACACACTTTGTTCCGTGGTAGAACAAGGTACTTTACGAACAACGTTCTTTATTTACCTTATGCTACTTTCTTAAAATAGAAAAAAATTTATCTTACCCTAGTTTCCGTGATTTCTTTGAACCGCAAACTTTCAGGTCGTTGGAATAACATGCGGTACCCTGAAAGAAGTTGTGAAGGGAAACCCCAAAATGTAGCGAACTAGAAAAAAAAAAAATACGGGTACAGTAAATGCCCAAACTCGGAATTGGAACCAAGAATCTTTTCATGACTACCTTTACCATTTAGTCTATTCGGGCTTATGTTTTTCATCGTAGCCAATTCTAATCTACAAACAAGTTATATCACCTCCGCCTTCTTTTTCTGTTAGCGAAAATTAGCTGGCTTGAAAATAAATTGAAGGCGAAAAAAAAGAAATGCCCAAACTCGGAATCGAACCAAGAATCTTTTCATATCAGGTGTACGAGTGAAACGCCTTACCATTTGGCCATTCGGGCTGTTTGATTAAACCCAGCGCAAATTGGTAACTTATACTTATTAGCAATAACTTCCGCAACATGATCATCCAACTCTATATGCGATGCTCATACCAACTACTCTATTACGATATTCTAGTTGTCCCTTCTTTCCCCTGGCAGTCATACGGGAAAATAAACCTTTAATCGGGACCTTGTCATGATACTGCGGACATAGACTTCAAAAAAATAAAAGAAAAAAACCGCTCACAAGTCACATAACCCGACAGGCTCCCACAGCTTCATCACAGAAGACTGGAGCTGCTATTGATATTCAGCTCTAATCAGCAAGATGAGGACCTAGACTAGGCCATCAGCGATGTTCGGTGAGCAGGAAACAAGGTAGGGGAAGGAATAATGGCCAAAAAATGGAACAGGATGAGAATACGAATACTCAAGTTGCTTGTTCAGTACGACTTGGTCGGACTAATTCAGTATATGGTTCGAATGTGACAGGTTTGTACGGTCGGTTCGGGCCTGATGTGTGAAGAGCAATATATTCGAACGTAGTTACTAAGATACATAGTTATTAAGATACATAGTTGTGCGATGTAGGCTTAGTGTTTAAATCAGTCCGTCTCAATGTCGGACGCTCAGTTGCAACTGAGCACCACAAGCACTACAAAGTTACCCTGATTCAAGTCGCTCGGTTGCTTATCAACAACCATTGTAAGCCAATCAATCCAATAAGCACATTGCTACGGGAGTACCGGCACATCACTAGATTTCCCGTACTTCTATTGCCCAACCCTCCTCACCGTCCAAACAACTCCCTTAGTGGTATCTTGCTCACTGCCGATGTATCCCGATCCCCATCCCCACTCTTTCCAAACTCATCATCTACCTGTGCCCCCAAGAGCCTCCTCGTCTCCCTCCTCTTTCTTCTCCTGCTTTCGTCCTCACCGCCCTCACACCATCCACTCACTTTCCCTTCTTCCTCGACCTCCAACAAACCCTTCACTACCCCTTCCCACTCCGCCCTCCCCACCTCTTCCCCGCTCTTCGGGTCCGTATAAACATATATCCCCTCTAACACCCCAACCAACCCCACAAGCTCATTCATAACCCTCCTGATTTCCGACCTCTTCCACCCCTGCTCCTCATTCTTCTTTAGCTCCTCAGTGACGTCTATAACCTTCCGCGCGGAAGAGTTCGAGGTAGATAAATCGAGCGAATCTATCTTGTCGTTCAGCGCCCTCCAAGCATCTATACACCCACTCAGTATCTCCCACTGCAATCCTTCCCGCCCTACACCAAGACCACCCAACTCATCCTTATCCTCATCCGGGTACCTGATCCTCACCCACATGCCCCCTTGTACTAAAACCGCCCTCAGGACCCTCACCGCCCCAGAAACCACCCCCCCCACCTGCAACACCGAAAACGGATCACTCAAGATCCCGCACAACCACGGCACCAGGAAATCAAGATGTTTGACTGTTCCTATTCCCATTGCTCTAATAATCCCCAACTCGCTAACATCCTCCTGATCTGGTTCAAGAGCAAATAATACTACTCCCATAACCGCTACATTTTCACGGCAGTACGCCATTGCGTTTTTGATTCCCTCCCTCATGATGCGATCTAATTTCTTTTGCCTCTCCCTGCCACTTTCTCGCTGTCTTTGATGCTCGTGAGACGAAAAGGTGGGGTACATACCCTCCACCACACCCACTAATGATAAAAATGCCTCTTTCAAAATCCTCACACTAGCCCCCTGCGGCATCAGCGGCGGCAGCCAATGTAAATACGGAAGCACCGCGTCCCAAATAACCTCACCCAGGCCCCTTCCCCTCGGTGGTGGTAGTAGATAATCCCTCGGTAACGCTTTTGCAAACTTTCCCAGGAGCCGGAGGGCTGTGGGTTTAGTGGTGTGAATGTGAGCGGGGTAATCTAAGAGCGTTAATAGCGGGGGCAGGATTAACGGTATCAATTCCGCAGCGGAACTGTTTGACGCAGTAGAGAGGACGAAATTTAGAAGTGTGGTCGTTTCTGGGCGATCATCAATCCAGGGAATCGGAGTATCTGAGACGTGGAGTTTTGGTTCTGGGGCTTTGCGAGTAAATGAAGGGGCCATGGCGGTGCGGGTTAAGGAGGGGGCGAGGTGGTGCGTTCTTGTAGTTTGCTTGGTATAGGGGGCGAAGAGAGGCTTGACTGTGTTGGTGAGGATCTGTTCGATGAAGTTTGAAGAAGTGTTTTGCTTGGGGTTGAGGATATTTGGGAGGAGGAACTGTGACAGTTTGTGTGACTTGGGGGTGGTCCATGGCTCGAGGGGGTCGGTAAAGGTAGCTATAAGAGTTGAGACCGATTGTAATGTGGGACAGGTAGAGAGAAGTGAGCCTAAGAGGGTAAGGAGTTTGATAGTGAGTTGGTGATATAGGGAGATTAGGTGCTCTTTGGTTACTACGTATGTGTTAGCAAATGCATAGATAGGAGCTGGTATCTCGGGTGAAGGGGAGATCATCCAGAAGGGCGGTTCCTACCATCCATCGCCTTTGCCTTCCGTTCCTCATCTCCTTCATCTTCCTCTTCCATCTCCTTCACCTCCCTCGGCCTGAATAACACCCCCCTAGGCCTCCCCACCGCAGCCAAAAACAACATCAACTCATCAGCATGGTTCCTATCTAACCACCTCCCGTTCCCCCTGACCATCCCATCCCCATTTTTTTCACCCAAGCCATCATTTCCTACATGAACAAGTAGGCCCTCTATCCCCCTCAGCGTCTATCCTACCAATACCACCGCAACAATCAGTCCTATTCCGTTCCATGATATCCCTCCAATAGGAACTATGTCGTACCTTAGTGTACACTTTCTCCAACTCCCTCAAGTCAGAGGTATCAGTAGGTAGTGGAATGGTGTAGAGCTCTGATACGAGCTGGTTGAGATTGTCATTCCTGGGCTCTGTCGCTGTTTGTGAGACCTCTTGAATGAGCGGTGGTGTGGCCAATGGAGCAGGGGAATTCGAGGATGGTGATGAGGAGGGGGAATCGTCATCTATAACAGAAATGAGGGGCATGGTGGGGCTGATTTCACGGGGTTTGTTGGGGCTTGGAGTCGCGGAGTGAGCCGGGCCGTAGGAGCTGCAGCGACATCATAAGTCGTGAGATGCGATTGGTTCAGGGTAATGACTTGTGTTAATCTTGGAGGAGCACGGCACCAGACTAAGCGAGTACAAAGTAGGTATCTGAACAGAACCCAAGTGTACCTACGCCCCGGCACGAGTACGGGGTCACGAACACTACAATATATTAACCTGGGGTACGAGGCTAACTGTTCTCCCAGTTTGTTTCTGGAAGGATTTTATGACAAGACAGGATCTCCCTTATCATGTACTGTACATACATAGGACTAACTTGCTCCACTTAATCTGGTTGCATGACCCCTCCACCCCGCCCAGTCAGTAGTGTGCCACTACATTGGCGTAAGTAAGGTAAGTTGTGGCGCTTGCAAAGGGGCTCACAAGAAATTTTACTACCCATGGGGCATCCCAGAACAACTTTCGATAGGTTTCTGGAAACGATATACCATTCGACTCGAACATATCGTTTGCGAAAGATAGCAAATGCAGGGGTCTATTCGATCTGGCTCGGACAGCATAGTCAATTCAGGTGATGAGATTGTCGTGACCAACACTGTTACCCTGGCCCTCCAGCAAGATGACCCAAATCGCGTCTTTACGTATGGGATTCCATGAGAGATTATTAGGTGCTGGGATCTGCACAATTCATGTGGATAACCTATAAGGTGGTTCCTAGGTGGCTGGTCCTAGGATATTACAGGGTGAAGTGCTGGTTGACATAAAGTTTCTTAAGTTTCTGCTTACCAATACATACAGTTTCTTATATCGATGCCTGTCAGCCCAAGATGTTACCTCGCAGCAACCACGTTGTGTACATTGTTTCTTTACACATTCACTGCTAACCAAGTGCGCAGTATTCCATTCTGTCTACAAGTGGCTATTGTTGCAAGATGATTTACGAACTTGACCATCTATTTTGTCACCCAAGCAGGCCTCCACTCGGCAAGCATGGACTGAGAAAGAGAGGGATTATATCCGTACACAGCATACGCTATATCCTACACTTAGCTATCTAGATATAAAGCAGTGGTGATAAGAAATATACACCAAAAACTATTAATAAATCTCAGATTAGCAAGATCTTGAATCCAAAATGGCCAAGAGGCATATCAACTAGTGCCTTAACTTCTCAGTTGAGCAAATCCAGCCAACTACAGTTGGAAAGTGCCTTATATGAATGGCATCAAATGTGGAAGAGATGGAACGTACTGTAGCAGTTAGTAGACATATAGTTCAATTGATGGTAGTATAATTTTGGGAAAAATATGTACATATTAAGGCTAGGGAGTTCAGTTTTACAAGAATGGCTAGATAACTAGAAGAGCCGATTTGGTATTAATCATAAGGTTGCACTTGAAAGCGTAGAAGCCCTCCATTTCTTCCGTCTTCAAAATCTTCATCAATTTATAGAATAGTGAGCAGCTGGAGAGAATTTCTATATCAGGAAAAGCGGGGTATTGAGGGTCTGCAAGGCAACCTCATGTTATAAAAAAACCCTCCGCAAAGTCCCGAGGGGGTTTCTTATAACTGTACTTCTTAACTCAGTTATGTTTTGATTGGGGCGCAGTCCCCTGACAGAGTATGGTATGTATAGCTATAGTGAGGGTACTTTTGTTCATTACATTTCCAGTGGTATTGATTAAGAATTTTTTTAAAAAGTGTAATATAGATTTTTTTTTCTTTTTCTTTTTCTTTTTTTCCCCCCAAAGTCTGTACGTCTATGGAGAGACTTCCTCCACCAGTCCAAAACTACAACTCGGTATGAGGCCTAAACCAAAACCATAAGCTCAGAGAGTGTTCCAGCACCGTCCCCCCCGGCCCAGTAAAGCGAGTTTACAATTCACCACCTGATCTTCTGTGACTTCACTGAAAAATGTGACGATATAGGTACCCACTCAACAATATCAAACACGTTTACTACTTCAAAGGACCCTATATCATGTACAAGTTGACGACAGAGGTACATATTTTGAACCGTAAACAGGAGCAGCTTACTTTCTCCACAGCCTAGAATCAAATATTGGCTCGAAAAGTGATAGCCGTATCCCGTCAAGCTATAGGTAACGTCTTACAGTTAATACCTCACTCCAACGAATTCAGTACTACATAGTACCTTCGGTATGGCGTTTTCTAGAAATATTCCCTCCGGGGCATTTTCACCCTGATATGTCTAGCGACAGTTGACACTAGTTCGTGTGCACCCGAACCTATGTTCTGTTTCCCGTGACTATTCTCCCTTCCATCTAAACCGCAGAGACATGATAGTCGGCCAGCCTCGAACTGGCAGCAAGATTGTACCTGTAAACAAGTACTTGACTAAACTTCCATTCCAATACAGAGTACCGGGTAGCGTTATGCTTCGTGAATCGTACTATATATCGAGATCCAGAAATATATACCGGAAGGAACCCATAGCAGACCTAATGTTAGCCTAACTAAACTAAAAATTGAGTTGTTAATTAGCTTCTGTACATACCAAAACTTCGAAACGCGAAGGGGTAAGTAGAAGACGGTGAGAGAAATGAAAACGGTATTACGGTAGGTTATGTAGGCAAAGTATACAGTTCTATGGCTCCGTGATGCAAATTTATGCAATTGGAAACCAGGATGCAGCATAAAATCAGATTGTTATATTCTTGGCGCCTTCGGTCAGCATACTTGAAGATTGAAACCTCTTTTTTGATATTGGAGCTCATCCCAAGCCCCGGAAACAAGTCCCAACAGCAATCACAAAATTGCGAGGGCCGGGGGTTCTTGAAAAGTTCCTTCTCGTCGACTCGATTATCCCGACTGGGTTTGCGCACGCGAGAGAGAGAGAAATGGCGACGCAGGCAATACAGCAGAAGATCGTTACGAAGGTCGGAGTAGTGGTTGCGGCTCATATGTGTGCGCAGACGGTGAAGGTCAGAGTTGCAAAGACGGTGAAGGATAAGCATATTCGAAAGGTAGGGGTGCTTGTAATGAGTCAATTAGGAGGTTGGGGACTGGCTTCCCTTAATTCTCTCTTTCCAACGACATCTCCACGACTCAACAGTACTAACCTATAACCCCCCCACCTTTTCCCTTTCCCGTTGCAGTACCTAACCCAACACGACGAATTCCTCGCTCATGACGAACGCACCGTCTGCGTCCCCGGCGATATCGTCGAGCTGCACCGCGGACGCGCCTCGTCCACAAAGCGGCACATTGTGACCAAAATCATCAGCGCGCAGTCCACCCCTCACAAGCGCCGCGCCCCAGAAACATACCCAGAGTACCTCGCGCGGCGGGACGCAGAGTTCCGCGCGGCACAGATCCGCCGCCTGCAAGGCCCAAATTGCGAGAAATACTTTAAGAAATACGAAAAGATAATCCCGGATGCGGTGAAGATGTATAGGGAGGCGTGGGAGGCCAAGAAGAAGGAGGAGGAGGAGCAGAAGAGGATGGAGAGGGAGAAGGTGGAGAGGGAGGAGAGGGAGGAGAGGGAGAGGAAGAAGAAGAAGGAGGCGAGGAATGAGGCGAGGAATGAGGCGAGGAGGGTGATGGCGGAGCAGAAGGCGAAGGAGGAGTCGCAGAAGGAGGCTGTGACAGCGCCGTGAGGAAGGGAGAGGGAAAGGTGACATGCAGGGTTCAACAGTAAAGGATATCATTTACGCACATACACACGTACATACATACATCGTAGGGTGTATGCCGCGGCATGTACAGAGGGACTATCAATGTTCCCGACTGCCATATATACGGAGTTATTATATATGGAGTTTAATTTTTCAAAATATGGAAGCAAGTTACGAGTAACGAGAGACGAATATAGATTGTACAATAACGATGCTGGTTTCCCTCTTGCAAGCAGACTATATCATAATACAAGTCAAAAAAAAAAATGAACTGCCTTCTTTCATTCAACAATGCGCCAAAACCTCCAGACCAGTAGGAATATGAACCCTCAGCAAATAAATACAAGGCTCTCACAAAGGCCACCTACAGCCATATAATATCATGCCTAATCTGAACACACCTAAACCCTTTCCCCAAACTCCTTAGCCCACTTTTCAAACTCTCCCAAACCCTCCTTACTAACACTCGGCCTAATACTGCTTAAACTCCCCAGGAAATCCACCATCTCCACTGGCCTAATCTGATCCATCCTCGTTTCCAGCAGCCGCTCCCCCAAACTCCTCAAAGGGCCCATAGCCGCATCCTTCGCCAACGCCGTAATATCGCTCCCGCTAAACCCATCCGTCAGCTCCACCAACCTCTCCAAATCTTCTTCTGACAACGCATGTTTCTGATGTGCCAATAGTTTCAACAACTGCATTTTCCTAGTTTCGGACTCCGGTAAAGGTATGTACTGCCTCCTGACGAACCTACGCCGCGCAGCTTCATCTATAGCCCAGGGAAGATTTGTTGCGGCTAGGACGAGGACTCGCGAGGGGTCTCCTTGTTTGGAGGAAGGTTCTTTACCTGCAGCAGCATTCTGTAAAGCTGACCACTGGATTAGGAATTCGGTTTTCAGGCGACGTGTGGCTTCGTGCTCGCCTGAGCCGCGGGAGGAAAGGAGGGAGTCGATTTCGTCGACGAAAATGATGCTTGGGGCGAGGGCTTTGGCGACTGCAAACAGAGCGCGGACAAGTTTCTCGGATTCACCCAACTAGGAAGTATTTAGCATTTAAAGGGTATATGTAAACGTAGAGATGAACTACTTACGTATTTTGAGGTCAGTGACGATGCAGAAATTGAGAAGAATGTAGATTTAGATTCTGTCGCAACTGCCCTGGCAATCATAGTCTGCAGATAACACTGTAAGCTATGTTCGCAGCTCTTAAGCAACATATAAGACATGAAGGAATACATACTTTTCCAGTCCCCGGTGGCCCAAACAGCAGCATTCCCCGCGCTGGCTCCCTTAACCCGCGAAACAAGTCTGGCCTTAGAAACGGGTATACGACTGCTTCCTTCAGCGCCATCTTTGCCCCCTCGAGTCCTGCTACATCACCCCAATGTACCTCGTCACCCTTAACAACGATTTCATTGATGATTTGACTAACAGCTTGTGAGTCGACGGCTTTGTCTAGATGTTTCAATGCGTAATCAACCCGCTCTTGCCAGACTCGCTCATCTTCACTCGAAATCTGGACTTCTTTCGGTGCCTTTCCAAGGCCCACTCTAGAATCCACTTCCACCTCTTCGGCTGGCTCATCCTCGTCATCATCCTCGCCATCATTAGTGGGCGTCCGATCCCCATTATCCTGACTGCTGTACGAAGAATGTGTATCACTCCTTTCCATGGCGGAGGAAGCAGGTACAGGCTTCCTATATACGCTATTCCTCGATGGACCGGCTTCATTTGATTCTGTATTGAATGAAAAGTTCCCCATCTTCAGATCTGTAGATAATCGTTTTGATTTCTCCGGTAGAGGTGGGGGAGCCTTGTTTATCGATAGTGCTGATAATCTTCGATCTGCCTTCTCCAGAGGCGGTTGGCGCATTTCAACATTGGTGCCTGGTTCCCGCCTAGGGGGGCCTTGTAGAGCGGAGCTAGCTGCAGCTGCCTGAGGACTTTTAGGTGCCGAAACTTGTGGGGATATCGATGCTCTGTTGGTTTCTATCAAGGAGATTTGTGTTCGGGTCTTGGGGAGCCTCGGCCTAATAGGCCTATTTAGTTTCGATGGAGGACAGAATTCCTGAGGATCGGGCATGGGAATATACTGTGTCAGCGGGAGGTCTGGGCTTGAATATGTTTGACGGGGTGGCTTTGATTCCCTCAACAGCACTTGCTCCACTGAGCCAGCTCTTGCCAGTTCAACGCCATCAGCCCCCCGGGCTACAGAGCCCCAAGCAAGACCAGCTGCTTGAGCAGCAGTGCCAGGGCCTCCATTTGGCACCATCTGACTTCTCTTTGCGGGTTTCTTCGTTCTCAGAGTTGTCAGAAACCCAGTTCGCTTCTCTGGGCTTGGGGTTCTCCCTAGCTTGG
Source organism: Terfezia claveryi (assembly GCA_015179025.1). Lineage (NCBI taxonomy): Eukaryota > Fungi > Ascomycota > Pezizomycetes > Pezizales > Pezizaceae > Terfezia > Terfezia claveryi. Next base: position 161,620 of record WHUX01000081.1, read on the forward strand.
GGTAAACGACATGGGCGATAGGTGGAGGTGGGGTGATAGCATTTCCTGGAAACGTTGAAGTTCTTGATGCTACCGTATAAGGCCGAGGTTCAGTCGGGCGCCGTGGTAAAGACGGAGGAATGTCCGAGTAGCTGGGGCCAGCGACGAATGTCAATGGTGCCACAGGTGTGGCGGGCATTGGGTGAGCCTTCGTTAATCTTGCACCGCTATCCCGTCGGGTATATGCATGTGGTGTTCCCTGCACTGGTCCTCCTGGGGCCTGTGCTGCTCCCTCTTGTACTGCACCCTGCCCTTCCATCCTGCTGAGTTTCAGCGTCTCTAGCAAATCCACCCTTTCCTGGCATTGCAGCTCCATGCCCTTCAGCGACTGCCCCAAAACCTTCTCCGTTTCGGACTTAGACCTCCCGGAGCGGGATGCTCCAGGATTGCGGTAATAGGCATTGTAATGTTGTATCTGGGCTAGACATTCCCGCCAACACCGTAGGGCTTCTGGTTCGTTTCCTTGTTGTTCGTAGTATGTCTGCGGAGCTGATAGTTAGCGGTAACTCGGGGACAGAGGTGAATGACTGTAGGGTCCACCCACAGCTGTGTTACAGGTCAAGAAGCACTGGTCGTAGGTTTTCTGCAAAGCCGTAGAGGTTTTTGACCGGTTTGGCGTCATTCAGTGAGATGCGATGGACAGTGAGCGATCAAATCAAGCTGCGTGAGGTTCGACGTGTTGAGGACCAAGATCAAGGTGAAGATCGCACTTTGAAGCTTTCCTTTGAAGAATAGAATTGATTACAGTTGGGCAGCTGGCTTTCCGGCTCAAGTTCTGTATTGCAATAAGAAGATTGTCTCTACTCTCAGCCTCCATGAGCGAGTACCTTCACTTACATACCTAGTGATACGGTGTTGCCTCAGAGTGCAGCCATGATCGGCAACAAGGTTTTGGTTTATATTTACACCACACTCGGCGCGATGACTGAAACGCTTGGACGGCGATCCTAATCGATGCTCTGCTCTTATACATATTGGCCAGATACTCATGTAAATTCAATATAAAGACGCCCGCGAACAAAAAAAAGAGAAGAGAGACTACTAATGCCTGCCCTGGTAACCCGACTCCAACCCAACCATTTTGCAGTATACCCCCATCCACATTTTACCCCTCAAGCAGCGGCAGTGACCTCTGGGGTTCCGCCATCTGGCTTTGGAGCCTCTGACTTCTCTGTGCTCTCATCCTCGCCTTGTACGGCGATCTTGGTGAGCTCTCCTACAAAGCACTGGCCCCAGAAAGCACTGCGAAACCATGTCAGCAGAGCAATCTAAACCATTGCGATACTACTGACTACCTACCTTGTGTATTTGGTGACATAGCTGTACAGTTTCTCGTGGTTGATCTTCTTTGTATCGTCGGGCATGGTCAAAGCCTCGGCAATTGCATTTGACAGGTCCTCTGTATTCCATGGATTTACAACGATACTTCCGTTTAAGCTCTGCGCGGCCCCAGTAAATTCAGACAAGATCATGACTCCACGCCTCTTCTTCTGGGTGGCGATATACTCGTAGGATACGAGATTCATGCCGTCACGGGTCGATGTAACGAGACACACGTCTGATACAGCGTATAAAGCCAAGAGCTCCTCAAAGTTGACACTCTTGTGCATGAAGTGTATAGGCATGAACTCAATCGTACCTATGAAAAATCAGTGAATGGAACTATACGAATGTCAGGTGCGTAAATCATACCGAATTTACCGTTGATACGACCAACTAATTCGTTCACCACAGCCCGCAAATTTTGATATTCCTCGACATCCCCTCTGCTTGGGACTGCTACTTGGACCAAGACGACCTGTAAAGCTGTTAGGACCTTACCCAGACCAACCCGCAAGATGGCCACCGACCTTTCCAATCCACTCGGGATGCTCAGTAAGGAAGACCTCCAGAGCGTGCAGCTTTTGCGGCACACCCTTGATGTAATCCAATCTATCTACACCAACAATGATCTTGACACCCTGGAACTTTTTCTCTAACGCTGCTATGCGTTCTTGGACCTTGGGCCTCTGTAAACCGTCCGTAATTGTGTCCGGGTCGATTCCAATGGGGAAAGCGTTGACTGAATAAGAGAGTATAGTTAGATACGCTATATACAGTATGGTGTTCAGAATTGTTACCTGCGACCATATGACCCTTAAACAACACACCATTAGGAGTTGTGGTCAAACCACTAATATTGTCAGCCAAAACCACAGACAACGCGCGGTGATGGGGACATACAGAATGCGAGAGCAGGCCGATAAGAAATGTCTGGCATAATCATAGGTATGAAATCCGACAAGATCACAGTGAAGCACTCCTTGTAAGATCTCATCCCGAACTGGCAATATTCGGTAAATCTCGCTACTTGGGAAAGGAGTGTGAAGAAAGAATCCGATCTTGATATTCTTCACTGGTTCCTTCATTCTCTTGATTTCGGCTCGCAGCATAGCCGGCAACAGCATCAAATGGTAATCGTGCACCCAGACGAGATCACCATCTTTGAGCGTCTTCACAATGGCTTTGGCGAAATAGCTGTTGGCTTCCCGGTAAGCTTCCCAATGGGACTCATCGAAGCTAATTTCACCAGGATGGTAATGAAACAGAGGCCATAAGATAGAGTCTGCTCAAGTTAGCAAGAACTCTTGTACGATCAGGATTGAAAACTTACTCGAGAAACCGTTGTCTAACGTTGACGATAGTCGCCTAAAGTCAGCTTCATATGCCTCACATTCGCAACTTGACTGAGGGATTCCCACAGTGCTTATCAGCAAGCTCATCAGAGAGCCACACAGGGACGGCGTCGTGTTTCTCGTGGAGCTCGCGGGTAACTCGCTCCATATCCTCCTCTGGGATCTCCAAACCAGGCCATCCGAACCACTGGAACCTCGTAGTTTTGCTCAACCCCGAAAGACCTGTAACCAAACCTCCAGAAGAAACATTGTATTTATAGTTGTCATTCTCCTTTTTGATGGTGATCGGTAACCGATTGCTGATGATCAAAAGATTTCCCTTATGCACAAGTGGGGGGGCACCTGAGGTAGGCATCTTGGAAAAGGATCTATGCGCGGGGGTGGAGAAGATCAATTCTAGCGGGACGGTCGGTGAAGGGATGGGGGAAGAGGTGTATAAATGAGATATCTCCAATGACGACTTCACCTGGAACTTCACTTGTAGATGGCGGCGCACAGGGAACCAGGACAACTGAACTACTCAGGCCAATAGCTAGAATCAAGCGGGCTATATATCACTTTATATTAGAGAAGAATTCAGGCGAAGCACTGAATGCGGGATATATTCTGACATGTTCCGAAATAGTTCGATAAGACAAAATTTGCGGGGCCAGCTAATACCCGTCCAGAGCCAAAGAATCAAGACTTAGAAGTGGATTCCAGCCTATGACGAAATGTCAGTTGGTAGGTTAGGAAAGTATCAGCACAAGAAAGTTGTTTAACATTATTATTATTCCTTAAGATATTTATCTTGTTGGCTCCCAGAGTGAAGCTCATCGCATACATGAGAAATAATCTGTATCTAATTACAACAGTACAAACTATGTATTCTAAGTAGTCTGGCTTGCACTAGCCTGGGGGGGAGGCTAGTGCAAGGCAAGCCAGACTATATTCTAAGGATGTTTTGGCATGTGGAGGGTGTTGTGCCAACCAGACTAGTTTTGGCATTCGACTACCGGTACCTAATTAGGTACCTGCATGTAGTTAGGCGCGTCTGATTACAAAACATTCGTCGACTCTTGTCCAGGCGATTTCTACTTGTTTATATTGATCAATACAGAATAATTAGCACTATTACAAGCATAAAGTTACCCGAATAAAATATGTGCATTTCAGTGGTAAATATAGTAAGTATTTATGATGGTGATAGAACGCGAAGAATATGAAGCTGGTTAGTCTAACCAGTGCCAAGTCTTTATAGTTGTACTGGTAATGTAGCCTTGGCACAAGGTCGGATTGAGATACATACAAGGGTTCGAGACGCCGGCCTCCCTACTTAACAAGCAACATCTTCGCAATGGCCAGCTCGGATGACGAAGTTACAGCTCCCCCGAAGGCTGAGATTAAAAGGATAACACAAGGAATCCAGGATGCCGTGAAGCGACACTTTCAAGAATCTGGGGATGCGGAGAACCTGACAGTGAATAGTATTCGCTCCAAAGCAGAGGTCACTTTGGAGCTTGGGAAGGACTTTCTGAGGAAAGATTCCTACTGGCGCAATGAATCTAAAACCATCATTCGTGAAGAATTTGTAAGGACATTCTTATGGCTTGGAGTTCTCAGTGACCTAATGTAGCTTAGGAAAGACAAAACGATTCTATAGAAGAGGGCATAAATCCACCACCTCCTAAGAAAGATGCCTCAAGGAAAAAGAAAGTTGCCTTTGGGAAGCAAAAGGCAGAAGAGCCAGACCCGTCAGAAGAATCCCAGTCTCCGAAAAAACTTTCACGACGCCGAGCTGAGAAACCAAAGGTTAAACCAGTAAAGAGGGCTGTCACGCCCGACATGGATAAGGGGAATTCGGAGGATGAAGATGAACCACCTATCACCAGGAAACGACCAAGAACAAAAGTCATTTCCACCCCGGGAAAGAATGATGGAAAGGGCTCCCAAACAAAGACCCCAGATCCGGAAGCCAGTGATGTTGAGATGGCAGGCAGTTCTCTTGAGGAAGGCAAGGGCACTACAGGAGAGCATGATGGTGAGGGGGCGGAAGAGAAGACGGGGGTTGATAGTGAGAGCGAAATGTCCGAAGTTTTAGATATAACATCTAAGAAGAAAAGGCAACGAACAGCTGATACCTCAAAACCGAGGACAACCTCCAAGGCTACTACCATAAAAGCATCTGCAAAAGGGCGTCCAAAAAAGTCTAAAGAAGCTACCCCTGTTGATGCTGATACAGAAAAAATAAAGGAACTACAGGGCTGGCTGATCAAGTGTGGAGTAAGTTTCCGAGGAGCTTCACTGATCTCTGGGCATCTGGCTAAATTTTCATAGGTTCGCAGACTGTGGGGTAAAGAGCTGGCAAAGCTTCCATCCGCTAAAGAGAAGATCAACCACCTGAAAGGAATGCTAGTAGATATAGGCATGACAGGGCGTTATTCTAATGACAGGGCCAGAAAGATAAAAGAAGAGCGGGAATTGGCGGCAGATCTGGAGGCAGTTCAGCAGGGCGCAAAGGCTTGGGGCGCTGACAATGGAGAGACCATGAAGACAAGGTCATCCCGTACATCAGAAGTTCCGGCCAAGACTCGGAAGGTATATTATTCTCTCTGGAACTGTGATATAACCAGGAAAACTAATCATCTCGATAGCTGGTGCGGCCACCTGAGCTTGCATTTTTGGATAATCAAAGTGAGGAGTCGGACTAAACAAGAGGAGCACTTATTTCAACCAATCGCCGGATGGTATTATAGTTTCTTGTTCTCAGGTGTTATGTGATAACTATGATATCCACAGCATGAATTTTTGTATAGTGTCCGAATGAATGTGCATTCGAATTTTTAAGCGAATACACAACTGCTATTTCCACTTTTCTTCGGCATGGCAAAGCTATTTTCTGTGCAAAATAAGAGAAGGAGCTATTGAGCCGACGAAGAGGATCAAGTTATAGAACTATTCGGTTTATTAAAAATTTATCCCCGAGATATCTAGCTATGGAGGACTATACTCACCGCCATTCGAGAGTACGTCCGCTTCTCCTCCTCTGTCCTGCTCTGGGTGAGGAGTTTCCTTAGATTCGGTAGGGAAGCCTGATTAAATAATAACCAATTGCCCCAACCATCTTGTTATACATACCATTTTTTTTTGTTTGCAATGGTAGAGTTTTCATCGAAAAATGGATTCGGAGAAGTGAGGCTTTCCTGACTCATGCATTGATAAACGGATATCTGATGCGAGCTTTAGTTACAATATGTTCTCCATATGCATGTCACAATTCATAATAACTAAACTTCTCACCCGGATCCTCATATGTACCAGATGATCCCCGCAGGTTTATATCCGTGCACCGGGCTGAGATCACAAAATTTAAAGCTGCCCCTTGACTTTCGCATTTTGATACGGTGAGGGAGGAGACTGGCAGGTGACAAAGAGGTACATACCGTACATAATCCTCACTGGCATTGCTCCCTATAGCCTGGAGAGACATACATAGTTCTCTGGAGACAAAAAGTCAGACATACAGATTACCCAGAAACAAAGTACCTAGGTAGGTACCATAGCACATTACGTAATGTTAATTACGGCGATAAACATTGCGGCGATGCCTTTGAACCTCGCGAACAGTGGCATGGTCTTCGCCACAGGTATCCTAGGGACCTTATACTCGAGTACGGTCTAGTAGGGCGAGTGTGGTCTTGTTCACGGGATTTTTGTGCTTTGAATTGTTGAATAGTATTGGTCTGGTTGGCACAACCTCTCGTAGAGAGGAATAGTAAACGCTTGTGCTAATACAATCATGCATACCACTGCAGCTGTCAATATCAACTAGTTTACGGAGTATCACTTCAGAATTTGTGTGGTTACACAGCTATAGCAAACATCAGTAACCTACATAGTACTTATGTTTCTTGACCATTTGGGTGGCGATAACTATTTTTCTCAGTAATTTACTGGGGATACATAGGAAGGAGGAGGTTTATTGACCCATGCAAGTAAACCAGAAGTAATACCTCTGGCTTAATCATAATCATCTCCCAAGAAAACCCAGTAACAGCCCTCATCTCATCATTACCAGTTAGCCCTATCCCAGCTCTCCTGTAACCAAGAAGGTGACCACCATCGCCTGAAAAAGAGCCCAAAGAAAAAAAGGATATCAATGGTGTGAAGGAAAGTAAAAAATAAGTCGGCCATAAGGTGATGCCCCTTCATGGATTTATTCAAACCATCGCAGACTTCCAACAGGTATAAAGGAATCAATGACAAGTATAATAATCGGCTAGGCACTGCAATATCTAGAGGCAACGTTACCCTGAAACGATACATCAAACAATTTACATACACTTACGAAAATGGGGATACTGTATCTCTATGTTTGTGTCTTGGGTATCTTCAGAATCAAATTTTTTTTTGGGAGGGGGTAAATGGGTGTGCTTGAAGTTGGGTTAATCTCGTATTTAGGTAGGAGGGATTTTGGGGGAGGGGGGGTATGTAGGCGAAATAAAGCCAAAAGAAATAAAGCAAAGTAGCCATGATTGTAATCTTACAGTACTCTGCTAGCAATGAAATTTCTTCAATTCTGCATTCCAGTTCTAACTAAGCATGATATTTCATTTCCTGACTCCCTTCGCTCAATTACTCTATTGTACTCCTTCCTTTCTCTTTTTCCATCCCCTTGGAATTCCCACCTCTGCTCTTTTCTTACCACTGCACGAACCATCACGTCGGCTTGCTTTCCCCAATGGAAATAAAAAGGCGTATTTACTTACGACAGCCAAATGCCATATTTCAGGGTAATAATAGTAAACTTTGCTTTTTCAAAATTTATAAGTACTTTATCTACATCACGACGACGTAACCTTTGAGAACCGGAAACTAAATGGCCTCGATGCCTCGTGCTCAAAAAGCCAATCATATTAAAGCTCGCCATGGCTATTTTTAAAAAGTAAAAATAAAATAAAATAAAATAAAAGTATCCACTTTTTATACTCTGTACTCCACTAGCTCTCTCACGTATCCGCTTTTCTTCCAAAAAAAAAGGGAAAAAAAAAAAAGAAAAGCTTTCAACAAGAACCAATTCCTTCGACATTTTTTTATCCCGCTCCCGTTACGCTTATAATGAATGAATTTTGTGAGTATCGGGTTGTTTCCTATGCTATACTACTAAGTAACACCACCTCAAAGTAACACAATAACCCCCCGCATATGCAAATTCCTATCGCCACTCTAGTATCCCACGCAATATATGGATGCTAGGTTCCCAGGTACCCCAGCCAGCGCCGACAAATGAGATTTGCGAGAGAGATAGAGATAGCTAGATACGAGATATACAAAACAAAAGAGATAGATGAAGGTGCAAAGAGTTCAAAGTCTTCTGTAACTAACTACCTATGTATAAAGAGACGTCAAGTTAAATCGATTATAAGATGTTTATATCTGCGAAAAAGAAAACCACGTGAAATGAAAACCAGAAACAGTGACCAAAGTATGTAATGTAACTAAAATAGGCTGATACATTGCGAAGAATCTCGAGTTAAATATCTTAAGGTGAGGTGTTCACAAAGGGTAAAGAGAGGGACCAGAAGAAATCCACAAAAGACAAACATTGGGGAGAGAGCACTTATCACAAACAAGCCAGGAAATAAACAAACAAAGGAAACCCAAATCGCCAATCAGCAAAAAGATTCACCCATTCCCTAATATAGCCGCGAGATCCAGCCCACCCAAACCTAAACAACCAAATTTCCAACCAGATCTTTCTGATCAGGAAGATAAACAAGACATGGCGATACGGCGGCAAAAAAAGACATGAAATGTAAGCAAAGTTGTAGTAGAGGAGTATAAGGGAAAAGGTAAAAACGCTTATAATACAATCCACCCTACTCCGTAACCTCTAAACGCAGAATCGAACATAATCAAGCAGAAATAGTAACCTCCTCTTCGACCTTCTCTACAACTTCACCCTCGGCTTCACCCTCTTGCACCAATGTAGTTTCGCTCGTAGGCGTAGTCACGTCTTGAGCCTCCACGATCTCACCAACATTGATCTCCAGAGCAGCTGGCTTCGTATTGGCCTCCTCAGCAGCAGATTCGTTGGCCTCATCCTGCTCCTTGGCCTCATCCTGCTCCTTGGTCTCATCCTGCTCCTTGGTCTCATCCTGCTCCTTGGCCTCATCCTGCTCCTCCTCAGGCTTCTCCTCAATGATCGCAGATTCATCTCCGTTTAGGGCTTGAGCAGGAGAAATCACAAGCCTTGGCGGGGATTGAGAAGACAGCCTACGCTTTCCAGGGGATCCCATGGCGCTACTTGTGCTTCCGACACTGACACGCCTGCTGTGTGTTCCTCCACTTACTCGGCTGCTAGACCTAGAGTGGATCTCTGCCAGCTCTTCCTTGCTGACGACTTTCTGTGCTGAGGCAGCTGTTGGACGGGTCACCCTCTCCAAAACCTCTTCGGGGGGTGGTGGTGGGATAGTGGCAGCCTCCGCCTCAAGTGGGGCGGCTTTCATGGTAGCCTTCTTCACTGGTGCTGACTTTAACGCAATTCCGGTGCGGGGAGCCGCAGAAGAGGTGACCTTAGAGTCACCATACCTATGAGTACTAAGGGAAGACTTTGGCCTGTTGGTAGCAACTGAAGCTGGCCTCTTGGTGGCAGTGCTTGACGCAACAGTCTTGGCCTTTTCCTTCTCCCCTCTCGCTTGGGAGGAAGCAGTTGGGGCGAACAAGCGCGAGCCGGATGAGACAGCAGTGGTTGTCTTTCGTGGAACATCAGACACAGAGGGTGTCTTGGAACGATGTCCAATAGCGGTGCTTGCCCTTACTTTGGGAGCCACAGCTGCAGACGACTTATCAGAGGCTCTTGGCTTTGCGGTTGTTAAAGCAACAGGCTTTGTTGTAGTGGACGTCTTTGGCGTAACCGTTACTCTGGGGGAAGCAAGTGGGGTACCATTCGGAGACTTCTTGGCGGTGCTGGAGGCTGGGAGGGAGAGGTTCTTTGGGGTGGGCTTGGTAGCTGGTGGGGGCATAGAGGAGGAGGTTGACTTGGTAATCGAGGTCGTTGCTGGCCTGGAAGATGCAGGCTTAGTTGTAGCAGGCTTGGTGGTGGTAGGTACAGCAGCCTTTTTCTCTAAGACCTTCCTCTCTTCCACTGGCTTGACTGGTTTCTTCTCCATGGGAGGAGCCTTGACTGTAATCTTCCTTTCTACGGCTGGTTTGATTGAAGATGATGCAGTCTTTGGCCTCTCCTTCGAGGACTGGGCCTTCGTGTCTATTGCAGTCTTCGTAGGCTTTAAAGATGGTTTGTCGGAGGAAAGTTTTGCTGTTTCCTTGGGAGCAGGTGGGGTATTCTCTGGTTCCACCTTCTGCTTCTCTTCTACCCTTATCTCTGGCTCACTCTTCACCTCTTCGAAGGGGGCTTGAATATCCTCAGTTTTGGGAGCCGGTGCTTGTACCTCCTTTTTCTCCTTTTCTTCGACGGGCGAGGCTGCGTTACCATTTCCCGCTGCATCACCAGCAAGCTTAGCAGCTTCTGCAATGTTAACCTCTGTGCTTCCTGCAATGGGGGAAACTGCCTTAATTAGCCCCACTCCACCGTTTGCAGCCACGGCAACAAACGATGTCTTAACTCGCGTCAGCTGCTTAGGACTCTTTTCTTTGGGAGTGGTGGACCCGGACGCTGGTTGAGCGTTGCCCTGCTCAAACATGGCACGAATGTTCTTGAACCCCGGTGAAGACATCTTGAGGGTGAATCCTAGTCTGGTACTTGATGCCGGGGTTTTGTTAGGATCCTCGTAATCTAGAGGGAAAGCCCTCGGAGTGCTCTTCGTGTCTAACGTAGAAGTCACGAGAGCGAGGGATGGTCGAGGGACCAAAGGAGCAATGTCAATCACTTTTGCTATTTTGTCGCTTTAGCGATGTGGGGAAGAAGTGTTCGGTTTTTAACGCGGCACACTCGCAAGGTCGAGCCGCTTTTGAGGAGCAGTTGCTGCTGTCGTGCAAGTCACGGCACACTGCAGTCTCCCAACAACCACACAAATACCTCCCACCGCAGCACAGTTTTCGGATGAGGGGCTGTGAATCTGCAGGATGAGATACGATTGGAATATACGGCAAGGAAAAAACCGCTGTGCAGGCAGGGGTGCGAGTCGAGCAGTTCTTTGGTGGATCAGTGGCTGGCTTCAGGACCCGAAATCGAGGGGTGAGAGTGGTCGAAGTTGAGCAAGTCAGAGGATTGGCTGTTTTTTTGGAGCGCGTTATATTTTTACGACTGTTGTATGCTTGTGCTTGTGCTGTGGTGCTGCGATGCTGGTAGCCGCTAGGATGGAATGAAGGAGACGGTTAGGGAAAAGGGTACGGAAGGCAATGGCATATGTAGAATAGGCGGACGTAGATACAAGAGATCAACTAACGTAAAGCAAGCGATAATCTAGATTGTGGATAAAGATGGGAGGAAGTTTGGAGTGGAGTTGATATGTTGATGAAAGGAAAGGAGTAGGGGTCGGGGAAAACAGTCCAGGCCACTCCTCTTGGGGCTGCAGGTGGATGGGAAACAGAAGAAGCGAAGGAGGGGTGGAGAACAGGGGGGTACGGTTGCCAGGGTCAAAAGGAAACAGAATCAGAATGCTCTTACAGGCCCATCATGGTCCTCCTGAAGCCAGAGACATGAGGGACATGAGAGACATGAGAGACAAGAGGGCAGCCTGTTCTCTGTTCTGCTTGTTCTCTACGTAGGTACCGTAGGCACTCTAATAACGGTCGCAGTGTTTTGGCCGCAGCAGCTGCAGCGGGAAATCAGACACGCTATATTTTTACTTGTGGACTGAAAGAGCCACCGGCCTGAAATTAGCACCCATGTTCTGAGTAGTATATGATGTAGGTAGGCGCAAGCAAAATGACGAGGTAATTTACGCAGTACCTAACTCTTTGTGGGCCTGCACAAGGTGGCCGAAAAAAATAACTGAAATTAACACGTAGATGTTTTCTTGCGATGCAACTTGCTTCTGGCCCAGGTGTCATGGTGGGGTGGCTGATTCAATCTGTCGAGCCCCCCGAAATGAATTTGCTCTCTTTGTCTGTGTGGTTTTTTATTTTTCGGTTGCTAGGGAGACCGCCATATTGTGCAGAGCTGAGATTAAAAAGGCCCAAGACAATGGATCGCCCAATTGTAACCCTCAAGTGGGCCATTATCCGATCAAGTCCCTCTCTGGACGACTCTGCTCATTTGTTCAATTTAGTCGTCCCTGGCTGGCGAGGGCCAATTAAGGAGCCTCATCTCGCATCCCATCCAAAAACTAAACAGGCTCTTCATCGAACTTTTACTCGTTACCATCAACGATACATGTACAGTACAAATCCCAAGTATCTCAGATGCGTATCTATATTTGAAATGTAGTGCGTTTTCTCACGTGAGATTGTGAACCCATGTTCATGCTCAGCTGCACTGGTGGATTTCCTTTGCAGCCATGTAAGGCATACATGTATTATGTGCATTGCGCTTATGCAGCCGAAGGAATAGGGTACCAAAAAAAAAGAGTTCGCTCTCAACGGAGTACACCATATTAGTGAACCTTGCTCCTGGCTAGAAACACATCTTCTAGAGTATTTCATTGTTGGGAATCGCTCACGATATTAATAGAATTCAGTTCGTGGTGCACGCTTAACACTCAACTTTAACTTGTGATCCTTCCGAGGTGGATTGGGATTGTTGTCGTAACTGACCGGGGGTGAGGGCTTTGGCATCACGTAGAAGGACTGACTAGGAGAAATAAATAGCCTAGCTACTGCCTGCGAAATGTATAGAGAGAAACGAACCGCCACGACCATAGTGCGACTTGGACGTGCAGTCTGATGAAGCCCTAACATCAATCTTGGACCATTCCTTGCAGCCACTTGTAACTAGAGTTTTCCTTCATTGACGGGTGTAAGCCCATTAATGGATGGAAATACAAGTGATTCTGGAAGACAGAGGATGGTTGCCATTCCTATGCCGTCGCATCTCCCATGACGCCAGTGAAAGCGAACCAAGAGATGAACGAATGATCCTGCCTTCTGCCACGTGGAAAGGGTATTGGGAAAGGGAGAAATTAAATATACTTATAATCATTGCCTAGATGTACACTCTTCTTCCTTATCTGGGGAATGTTTGACCCATCCCAAGTTTCGCTGCCTTAAATCTGCTCATCTTTTTCCTTCCATCATCAAGGGGGACGTACATTTCCTCTTCTTCCCGAGGCAAAAATCCGCCTTCCCTTTGTATCATCTTATTCCTTGTCTTGAAGTATTCCACTGCGACTTCTTGCCTATGAAGGGTAGGGTCAAGCTCACTTGGTGCCATTGGTAAATTCTCAGGTGAGGTAGCAATGGTAGGTGGCTTTTCGATGATTGTTGGGGCAACGAGTGGGCGAGGAGGCTTCTCTGCTTCATCCACATGTTTTTCATCAAATGATGATTTGTTCAGAGTTGTATTCTCATGGATACCAACAAATGGAGGGTTGGTTGTTGCATCTAGAGGTGCAGACTCTGCAGCTCTTGATAAATTGAAGCGTGAGGACTTCTTAGGCTTATCACTGGCGGGTGCTTGTGGGGGAGCCGGAGCGGGAGCTGTGCCTGTTTGCCTCTCCAGGATTGTTGACTTCAACACTGGTGCCCTGTTGGTAGGGACACCCGAGGCCTTATTAGCGGTTTCAGCTGTACTACCTACCAAGGCGGCCTTGTATCGTGATACTTTCTTCGTTTGCGCCGCAGCTTCATCCTTTGTTTTCTTCTCCCATCCATCATTGTGAACCACTCCGACGGTGTTCAAACCTGCCTTCTTCATATCTTCTATCATTTGCTCCCTAGCGAGCAGATCCACCAAGAAAGGCACAGCGTCATCTGAGTCACCTAGAGTCGGAGGAGGAGGTAACACGAAAGGTTGGGTATCCGGCTTAGTTACTGGTGGTATAATCGAGACGTCCAACTTATCTGAAAAAGTGACTCCTTTCTTTCTCGAAGTCGACAGGGCTTCCCCCTTATCGGGAGTAATCCTAAGCTGTGCTGCATTTGGTAGCTCAACTTGGGCCTGTGCTGTTCGTTTCTTGACTTCATTCTCTTGCCTCTCCCGTACCCTAGCTTGTAGGGCTTGCATCTCCCTCTCAATATCAGCCGTAATGACACGGCTCGTTGATCGGCCATATTCGTCCTCTTCCTCATTATCTTCATCTTCATCGTCATCATCATAATTATCATCGTCCTCTTCTTCAAGGTCTATCTCTGCAACAACGGCGCCAATATCATGAAGATTATAGTCAATCATTTGTCTTCGGAGATCTGCGGCCTCTGATGGTTCGTCGACGGATAGGACAAAATCTTCCTCTTGAACCTTCTTATTCGCATCTGACACAAAGCCTCCTGTTGGTTGTTGGTTTGGTATGATAACATCTCCTTCAACGGCTGGGCTCTCGTCCATTTTTACGGGACTTCCAGTTGGCTCACCCGTAGGTGCCTCAATTGGTGCCAATTCCTTCAGTGATACCTTGTCAAGTCGAATCTCATCAACTGATATACTCTGTGCAGCCGTACTGCCCAAAGCAGTGGTGCTGACCAAGTCAATTGCACTAATCCCTATCATCGGTCCTGGTTCCTGTAACGTTTCCTTCGGGGCAATCATAGAATTCTCCTTCAATTTCATAGGTTCTGAAGGCGTTGTAGTTTCTTCAGCGGCGTTCTCTATGTACTTCTGAAACTGCTTGAGATCATCAATGTTCATGCTCGTTGTCTTCCCTCGCCCGTGTGGCTGCGTAGTCGATGCTATGATAGTCAGCCAAGGTATTGTCAGAGCCAGGACTTGGTAGGCATGTTACAAATGATGTTTCCCTCCTCATCTATTTCCTCCCGGATCTCAATAATAGGTTCCCCATCCTCAGTTGAAACCTCTGGTCCCTGCACAACGAGTAAACTCGCATACTTTTCCTCGCCCTCCCCCAGTTGCTCTTCAACTTTCTTAATGTTTTCGGTGACGTCTATATGTGCTGGCGTCAGTGCTAATCTCTCAAGGCACAATACAGAGTACTCACAATCGATGCGATGGTCAATTGCCCGGATGACTTGATCCCTATTCCGTTTAAGTCCCGATTTTTCTCCTAGCAAAGATAAAACCTCTGATTTCCCAGGACACTTTCAGTAGCCCCTTCCACGACCAGCATGATGTTTGGAACCCACATATCCACCGAAGTTACAAAATGCTAGACTATGCACCACACACCTGCTGAGTCGACAACCGTTCCTCCAAAGTTATACCCCACTTCAATCTAATTTTCCGTGATTAGTAACTCTGCATTATCCTCAGCTATGGAGAAGAATTACCATGCTCTCTTTCGAAGCATCCGCGGGCAACTCCTGCAATTCCTCCTTCAAACCCTCGTATTCTGCAGAATAGGTCTGCCATTGTCGAAGTGCTTTCCGAAGCTTGACTAGCGAAGCCTCAAGCCGAGCGCGATGTCGCTCAAGAGTGTTCTGGATATCATTCACAACGGGTTTTGCCGACGACATTGCTATTGATCATTCGAACTTTGGGGTGATTTGGAGTTTAGGTAAAGGTCCCAGAGATTGGTGTTAGTCAAGGTTTCGGTCCGCCAAGCAGGTGATGGCAAGCTTCAATACACTCATAGATTTACGTCAATTATAATGCTCACATCCTCCAGCTTGTCGACAAACCCTCAACATGTCCAGAGCACGAGGTGTTGCACAGCCTATGCCTGTGATGGAACGGCGAGAGCATGTAGCTGAGGACGGTATGTATGGATTGGCTTCAACTCCTAGAGTATTGATACAAGGAGACTCAACAACAGAGATATGACCCGTCTGCAAATCCTCCCGGTACCTCAATCCAAACATGAAATTCCTAATATGAATGCTACCACAACATGTTCGAATCCTGCGTGAACCGAATCTGCAAGTTCTCACCATTTGTCCTGGAGAGTGGGCTATTAGTGTGGTTCTTGTCACCCATCGTGAAGCCGAATTCAAAAACAAACTTTCGAAAAGATCGAGAAGTCGACATCCGGAAACGAATTCACAAAGTCTTCAACAAGCGCCCATCCGAGTTGGACACCCTAAAACAGTACAAGAAACTCTCCGCACACGAGTCCCTTATAAATCATCAATAGCCAATGCTGCTCTTACTGCATCTGAAGCAAAGCTGCTCAGGGTATGGCTAGTATCAAGGCAAGCCTGTTGGCTGGGGCAGCGTGCGGATGAAGAAGAACACACGGGACCATTTGATCCATATTTGATCCAAAATTTAAGGAGGTTACACTGATAAGAGCAAGTAGTATGTCGTGGATAGTAGCTACCATATACCATTACTTTGTGGAGGAGTACTACCAGTGGTGTCTTTTTGAAGCTTTCTCAGGACCCCGTTATTCCCAATGACGCTCCTGGTTCTGATATAGCTAAAACAAAATGCCCCGCCTTTATGCCCTAATAATACAAACGAGAGTATGAGAGACGCCTAGACCGACCGACCTAGCCATAAACTTAAAGAATATAAACGTTGAAAAGATCGTAGATATGATACCCCAAATGCAACTACCACACAGCTCCCCATATGCATCCATGCTCACTTGGTTCCCTGGAAGATCACACTTTTGCGGTTAATGTCCTTGTTGGCAAACTCGTACCGCCAAGTTGCTCAGCGAAATTCCTGAAATAATTGACATACAGAAGCAGGAGAACCTGTGATCGTTGGATAACCTGTATCACTGGATTTGTTCCGAGATGCTGTTTCGAGACTGAATTGGAGTTGTAGGAATATGGAATCTTCACGTTGTCCTGGTAAAGATTAAAGCCAAGTAGTTCGCAGACTTAAGGCTAGACGCATCTTCAAACATATTCTTCCTCGTTACCTCAGTAAATCACTATCGTTATCATGCCTTCTATCGAAGTAGGGTCGAAGGACCATGCCTCACCGGCACCGGCAAAGTCGCCATCCAACAAGGCCAAGGAAAAGCACGATTCGAAGAAGCGGAAGCGGGACGTCATAACTGAAGGAGTGTCAGATGCGGTGAAGAAGAGGAAGAGGAAGGAGAAGAAGGAGAGAAGGGAGAAAAAGGAGAAGGCAAAGGAGAATGACAAGAACAAGAGTGGGAAGGTGAAAGTGAAGAATGCTGGATCTACGAAAAAAGAGAAGGCAAGCAAGCCAGAGTTGTTAGTGACAGAACGTCTTTGCAGCAACAAGAATAATACTCCAGGCAACCCCGCTATAGCTACAACGCCTTCTTCCCTTCTAAAACCAATTCTCAAATCTCCCGAAAAGATGATGGATACTACAAAATCCCCGCTGGAAACCGTCGACTCCAATGCCAGTAAAGCCAACGGCACGTCACTGCTACTTAAAAGCACTCTTTCTAAACCCACAAAACCCAAAAAGTCAGTAAAATTCCATTCTGAGGCAGCGGCTGAAGATGGTGAATCTCGCCAGCGAATACATAATGCCCTCATCGCCGCGTACAAGGCATCCGAAGCTGCTGAAGAAGCTGCGATTACTCCTGAGGAGCTTGCGGAGTCCCTCCAAGCCCCGGCTAAGGAACAAAAAGCCGAAAAGAGAAAAAAGGAGAGGAAGGAAAAAGTGAAGAAGAATGGGAAGGATGAGAATGCCAAACAGAGCGCCTTAAGCTATATGCTAGAATATCACAAAAGCCGAGGGACATGGAGGTTCCAAAAGGCAAAACAAAATTGGATCTTGAGGAATGTGTTCGATGTGACCGAGATTGAAGGCACAAAAGAGAATGACGCTGCGCTGAAAGCATATATTGCAGGCCTTCAAGGTCAACAGGCAAGAAATAGGATGGTGGAGGAAGCAAAGAAAATTCTAAAAAGCGGGGAGGGAGGTGTTGAAAAGGATTCTGGGGAGAATATGGAGGTGGATAAGGAAAAGGAGAAGAAGATGACAAGGGCTAAACTGGTAATGATAGGGCTGGGCCATGAAGGTAATAAAGACAAGAAAAACGATAGAACGGATGATGAGGAAGAAGACGATTCAGAGGACCAAGAAAGTGGCGACGAGTAATTTTATTTATAGAGCGGTTTCAATGTAATATACTGTATGTATGATGACATTCTTATGGTGTAGCGGTAGTAATATTCTTTCCACGATCTCTATATCAACCTGATGTGTGAAATGTACTTTTTTTTTTTTCCCCTATACCCGCAATCGAACCCTAAGATCATGACGGGGCCCCGAAGCCTCCTCGACCTATGCTTTCGGAATAACTACGTACAACTGTATCCCGCCAATGTAATAAAACTGTGAAAGACCCCAATTACCAACCCGAATCTGGACCCGAGTCTGGACCGGGGTCTGTGTCTGCAACTCCCTCAGGTTGGTCTTCCACAGAAATAGATCATACTAAGTATTTCTTATATCATTTACATGCACTTATCAGATCATAAAAGTACACTCCATGGAGGCACTTTTGGTTTCTTAAAGTTTGAAATGTAAATTTCAAAGTGACGTATGCAAATAGTCCAATTCGGATAATCGCGGCTTGCCCCATTGCCAAGACACCCGCTTAACTCACCTGATCAGGTCTCAATCTGATGCGAGCTGTATTATTTTGTGATACCATCAACCCAAGTTTGCGGATCCAAACTTACGGGAGGGGTACGAGGCTATCAATCACTTACTATCCATCATGGCGCAAGGGCTCACCCCTGAACAAGTCGGCTTCTTCCACAATAATGGATATCTACTTCTTCCCAATGAACTATCTGCAGATACGGTCAAGACATTGCTGGAAAGAAGCCACCAGCTTCTGAAAGACTTCAGTTTAGAAGGACATCCTATGACAAAGTTCACGACTGGTACGGATGGAGAAAATGGGGACAGTAGGAAGCATGTAGGAGACGAATACTTTCTGCAAAGTGGTGATAAGGTACGGTTCTTCTTCGAGGAAGGTAGGAATCCTACAGGTAAGAATTGCAAAGACATTGAGCTCATATTCGGGGTCAGATGCTTTTGATAAGCAGGGGAACCTTATGAAGCCCAAGGAGCGAGCTATCAACAAAATAGGTGTGAGTGACTTCTTCATTCGCGTTGGTCATTCCCCGTATACTTTCTGGAGTGCTTATACCCGTTGGTGTAGCATGGTCTCCAT
Organism: Terfezia claveryi; assembly: GCA_015179025.1. Lineage (NCBI taxonomy): Eukaryota > Fungi > Ascomycota > Pezizomycetes > Pezizales > Pezizaceae > Terfezia > Terfezia claveryi. The sequence continues at coordinate 180,446 of WHUX01000081.1, forward strand.
ATGCAAGAGCCTTTATTTCGTGAAGTTACACTCTCGTTACGTAATCGTGCTATCGCTAAAGATCTCACCTCTGATAATACACTGGGGCCAAACCCTGTGGTATTACAGTCAATGATTATTTGCAAGCAACCAGAGATCGGTGGTGCCGTCTGTTCACACCAAGACAGCACCTTCCTATATACAGATCCATGTAGTGCCGTTGGATTTTGGTATGCTCTTGAGGATTGCACCGTATCCAATGGATGCCTGGGTTTCGTCCCAGGCAGCCACCTATGGGAGCCCGTGAGGAGGCGGTTTGTCAGAATGAAGGAAGCAGATGGTAGCGAGGGAGCAGGATTTATTGGTCTTCCGGCAGGCAAAGGCAATGGCCTGCCAAAGGGCGCAAAGGCTAGAGAGGATACGGAAGATGTTCCGGATGAAAAATTTGTCAACGGGGAGGTAAAGGCGGGGACGTTGGTCCTGATACATGGAAATGTTTTGCACAAGAGTAGCAAAAATCTAAGTGAGAAGAGCAGGTATATCTATACTTTCCACAGTAAGAAGCCCCCACCCTTAAGTCTACTACAGTGCGGGTACAACTAATGAATCCACTCTTGTACAGGTATCAGCGGAGATTACGAATATGACAAGTTGAACTGGCTTCAGCCTGGCCCAGAGGGTTTCTCACGGTTGGAGGATGTAGCTGCTTGAAGCAGAATATTGAGATGTATGGGGACATGCGCATCTCATTAGCTGATGTATGGAATCACGATCGATATCGATCTATCCTCCCTTAGAGCGGTCGGTGTCGAGACTATCGATCTATTATACCTATTAGTATTATATAAATATTTCCAAAGACTAGTATTCTGACTACCATCAACCATTGTTCGTTCCGTTCACGAAAGCAATCCCAATGAAGATATTTGTCGTAAATTCAATTTGTTTGTCCACAATTATGGGAGAAAGTCTCATCCTACCACACACGCAAACGTGATAACTTATGTCTCCCTCTGCCTGTTCGATGTGTGTAAGAATCTGTAGTCTCCCAAGCTACGCTGACACATTAAACGACTGTATTCAGTGAACCAATAACTCATCGCTAACTTGAATCACACTTATACGTTAGTCAACCACAGTCACCGACATTCCGAATGAGAGATATATATGTTCTGGTCCGTTCCAGGTTTCAGTCCATACCGGTAAGGACTGGGCCATTGCTAGATTGCCAGGCCGTTCCGGGATGGCATATATGTGCACTCAGCGATGAACGAAGGCAAATTGAATGGAAACTGAGTCTATTATATTTTATACATAACAAAAGCTCAAACTTCACCACGAGTAATTTCATGATACCTCTCGTACATAGTACTATAGGTCTAGTTCTTTTCTACATGCAGCAAAGTATCACGAACATGTTACATCATGCTCCAAAGCCACTTGTTTCCCATCATTATTTTCCTTCCATCGCGGATTGTTTGCTGGAAACTCGCCTTGACTTATACTTCATATACGCCGTTACGTCGGCCGTTGACGGTCCTGCGCACCTTGAAAGTAGAATTACTGGAAAAGGGAATTTGACATCGTGCTTCAGTATCTCTATATAAGGTTCTTGTTCTTCTACAGACACATGATCTCTCATTCATAGCTTTCATACAATCCAGTTTTCTCCCCACAGTGAGGTTGGGTTGAGTCTTTATTCTTCGTGTCCTTTAATTCATAGTGCATCAGTACGCTAACACACACATATATATGTTCTGGGCCTCCCGCGGGCATCGGCCGCCCGTGGGCAGCACATGCCGCCCGCGGGCAATTAATTTAATTACTGAATTCGGTAAATAAATCTGATGTGAGAATCTTATGTGAGATGCCCCATAGTGCTTATGTGAAATTCCCGATAGCGCTTATGTTTGTGAAACTCGCAATAGACCTTATGTGAGATAATAGGTCCGACATAAGATATTAATGCAGTTTGGCGATGTGTAGGACCGTATTCACAGTTTAAAAGCCGAGCTGAGATCCAGTATTGTGAGATTTATTCATTCCGCAATATCAATACATCGCAATATCAATACCTCACAATACCTGCCGTTGGTTTTCTACCAGTTTATCTACTCTGCCATTTATTTTCAATATGTCCGCAAGTCAATCTTCAGGCTCCCGAGTGCCAGCTGTACCCGCTAGAGTTCCAGACCTCCAACCCGTGGAACCTTTTACCGATGGAACACAAGAAGCATTTCATCAGTACCTCCGTGATACTCCACATCGCTTACGATTTGATGATATTCGCTATGATCAATATAAGCAATGGCTTTTACAAGCTCAAGATTCAGACTGTGACAATAGTCCAAAACTAAGCAGAAATGAACAGAAAGCTCACTCTCAAGTCCTACAAAAGTTTTACTTGGATGCGGATGAAAAACTTTGTTATAGAAGCGATGGAAGAGGGCTTCGAGTTCTTTGTGACTGGCAACTGTTTGGAGTAATCTCTAATACGCATTCTGCAATTCCACATGGAGGTCAAGAAAAGACATTCAATATTATTATGGAACAATATTATGGAATAATTCGGCCAGAAGTACGTTGGCTACTAAAGCACTGTAAGGTATAAAAAGACCAAGTCCCTTCTCTTATAGATGATAAACTTGAAAAATACTAAAAATTATAGGTATGCGGGCTCAATCGTCCAAATCGAACAAGACCACCACTTTAGCCAATTGTTGTTAATAGATTATTTGAATGAGTTCAAGTTGATCTAATTGATATGCGACATGAGCCAGATGGGCAATATAAATGGATCTGCCATATGAAAGATCACTATAGTAAGTGGTGTTATCTTGCACCCTTAGAAGATAAAACAGTAAGTTTAAAATCAATTAATATAAGTAGTATAATACTAATATGTTTAGGCTGAATCTGTTGCATCTGCCATGACAGTATGGATCCAGCTCTATGGTCCACCAGAAATCCTACAGTCAGATAATGGTGGGGAATTTAAGGGTGCAGTTAAGCGCTTATTACGAGCTTGGGGTATTAAAATTAAGCATGGAAAGCCTCGTACACCTCAAGTTCAAGGGCTTGTTGAGCAGGCAAATGGAGTTGTACAATCTCGACTAGCAAAATGGAAGACTGAGTGGGCCAACACAGCATGGGATACAGCACTTCCACATATTGCATTGGGTATTAATCGAACAAAACATTCTGCAACACTCAAGACACCTTATGAGATTGTCTTTGGCCGACCCTATCTACATCAAGCTCATCTTCCATTGGATGAATGGGATACTGCAGAACTGGAGCAAGAGAAGGATTCAGAGGAAGAAGATCTAGATGATGGCTGGAATGAGGAAGAGGATGCTGAGTTTATTGCTACTTTTAATCCTACGGTTATAGACCAAATTGCAGCTAGTTCTACACTTCGAGAACAGGTAAATATTGCTCTACAGCAGCGTGGTCAAGTGGTTCGAAATCGAATGGCAGAACGTTATAATAAATGCCATGCAGTTCATATTTTTACCATAGGTGAAATGGTCAGTGTAGGAATTCCAAGAGAAGACCGGGCTAAAACCGATAATAAAAGGTTATATGCAAAAGTCATTGCAAAACCACAGCCTGAACGCCACCAATTGTTAACTAAGTATGGCGTACTTGTTAATCTTTATCCAACTAAGGACCTCCAGCCAGCAACAGATCTCATGGGCTTGGAAGATGAAATTATCGATACTCCAGCTACTCGAGAGATCATAATTACCTTAGCCAATGCTACTCGGAAGGCATCTACTACAATTCGAGTTTCAGTCTCTTGTACTTGCAAAAAGTCCTGTGCCAACCGCCGCTGCCGATGCTACAAAAATGGCCTGAAATGTTCCATCTATTGCTATACTAAAGCAGGAGCGGATCATGACTGTGGTAATCTTTCAGCTATAGCTGAGCGAACTCAAATTGGGCTATTGGATAATAACCCAGCGGAGGACCTGGAGGATGACTTAGTGGAGGACCCAGCGGAGAACCCTGAGGAGGACCCAGAGGAGGACCTGGAGGAAATCCCAATTGACCCAGAGCTAGATGCAGCTGTTACACCTTCCACTGCTTTTTCTGGCCGATACCGCCTACACCGGGGTCAGTGATATTTTTTTTATTATATTAATACTTATTACTTGTATGTGTGTTGATAGTCTAGTTTGTATATATTTTTGATATAGTTCTAGTTAGGTATATTGTTGATAAATTCAAGTGCGCGTTATGTACCAAATCCAGTTATTAAATACTTATGTATATTGCCCGCGGGAGGCATGTGCTGCCCGCGGGCGGCCGATGCCCGCGAGCGGCCCAGAACATATACGCTATATCTTCGTATACCTATACGTATGTACATACAGACCCTTATAGGTGAAGTCTCTCTTCGTTGACCACTATCTATCTTATCCGCTCGCTAGTGTTGCTGCCCATAACCTTTGTTATCCCAATAATGGTATGTCTTGAGATGAGAGGTTTTTAATAGCAACACTAACAGCGAATAGACAGATGAATGGCCACTAAGGGACACTTCACCTGACTAGTATTTTTGATGAGTATGTCTGTAGGACAGTGCGAATGTATAAGTGAGTACGTAGATATGAGTATATGAATATATGAGTGTATGAGAAATCTCCTTGCTTCTCCACCTCTCTGAGACGCAACATGAAGAGCTCTATATATAAGTACATGAAAGGGATAATGCTAACGAGTATTGGTAGGAAGCAGTATGTACTGGAGTTACGTGAGTATGTCATTGCGATAATGTCACAATAATGTAACGTATGACATGAGTGGCATGTACTGGTGCCAACCAGACTATAAAAGTATATAAAATAGGTCAATTCCTCTTCCTTTTAATACAATAATTCGGAAAAATATTATATACATATACTGTACATATATTAAACAAGCGACCCCCAATCCCAACCAATTTCACCAGACTACTTAGAGGTAGTCAAAAACACCACAGTTACCCTCACCAAAAGAGTATCACACGCGCCTACGTCCCATGAATCCTCTATATATGTGATATATTTCTTTACACCCAATTCCCCCCAAAAAATAAACAAAAACGCCTTTTAAAAAAACGAGTTGGTCCATTTCCTCCCATAACCACCTCCACCTTCCCCACAGTTCTAGGTCCCATCTTTCTTCAAGAACCCATGGAATGCTTTACTATCAATGCTCACCATACCAATAGCTATACCACACAGATACCATCAATAGTCAGCCCTAATCCACCCAGTTACGTAAATAAGTATATAACATCCCACATACCTTTCATCTGCAACTTCTTCTTGCCCTGCTTCTGCTTCTCTAACAACTTCATCCTCCTGGTCGGATCCCCACCATACAACTTTGCTGTCACATCTTTCCTAACCGCCTTGACCGTCTCCCTCGCGACAACCCTCTTTCCCACACAAGCCTGAATCACAACCTCAAACAACTGCCTATCGACAAACTCCCTAAACTTTTCGACCCACGCCCTTCCTTGCCTGACCACCTGGCTCTTGTGCATCACCTGCGCCACCGCGTCCACGGGGACCTTATTCACCAGCAACTGTAGCTTCACGACATCAGAGACTTGGTATCCCGCGTCCTCGTAATCCAAACTCGCATAGCCCTTCGTCAAGCTCTTCAATTTGCCAAAAAAGTCATCGACGAGATTTGCCAGCGGAAGTTTATATTTTAGAATGACCTGGGCTTTAGTAAAAAACTCTAATGCTACTTGTTCCCCTCTACTTCCCTCGCAAAGCTCGATTGTCTTGCCTAGATACTCTTCTGGGACTGTGATAGTCGCGAGGACAATGGGTTCTTCGTAGCGGAAGATTTTGTTGTAGTCAATATCGTCCGTGGGAAATTCAGCGGGGTTTCGGATGATTTTGGTGCTGCCGTCTTTGTATACGATGCGGTAGGGGACGGACGGGGCCGTGATGATTAGGGAGCCGCCATGTTCTTGACGGAGGCGGTCTTGGAAGACGGAGCAGTGCAGGGTTCCGAGAAAGCCGAGACGCCAACCTTGTCCGAGGGCGTGGGAGGAGTCTTTGGTAAGGGTGATGGAGCGGTCGTTGATGACTAATTGGTTTATACTTTACACCCCCTAGAGTATTAGCGAAAAATGTATGGGGTGCATACATAGTTACCCTGAACATCTGTCGGGTGGGGAGCATACCTATCATCCAAATGCGTAAACTCACTCTGATCTACTGGAAACGCCCCAACAAACACCATCGGCTGCGGCTCCTCAAACCCGGGCAAGGGAGTAACCACCTTCTCCATACCCACACTTGTAAACGTATCCCCAACCTTCGCCTCCTTACTAACCTTCATCCCCGGGTTAAAAAAAACATACCCCACTTGCCCTGCGCGGAGGCTGCTCGTTGCCGTCTCATGCGGGTGCATAATCCCCACTTCTCCAACGATATACTTCTTCCCCGTGGCGAACGACACGATGTGGTCGCCTGGCTTGACGGTTCCGTCGAAGATGCGCACGAGCAGGATCACGCCCCTGTAGTTGTCGTACCAGGAGTCGACTAGCAGGAATTTAAGCGGGGCAGTGTGGTCGCCAATTGGCGGAGGGATGTTTTTGATGACGGAGGGAAGGATGGATTCGATGTTGGAGCCGGATTTGGCGGAGACGAAGAGAGCAGTGGATGGGTCGAGCTCGAAGGAGGAGGTTATTTGGGAGAGGGTGCGTTGGGAGTCGGCGTGGGGAAGGTCGATTTTGTTGATGACAGGAATGAGGGTGAGACCTTGCGCGAAGGCAAGGTAGAAATTTGCGACGGTTTGGGCTGTAGGATAAACGTGTCAGCATTGTGGGAGAGATGGAAATGTAGCTCCGTGATGATAATCATTTGCGCACCTTGAACTCCTTGTGATGCCTATCCCCCAGCCTCACATCAGCTTCCCAATTTCTCATCCTTCCTAGGGAGGGGACTTACATCAACTAACAATAGCGCTCCCCCACAGCTCGCATAACTCCTACTAACCTCCGCTCTGAAATCCACATGCCCCGGTGTATCCACCAAATGAATCAAGTAATCCTCTCCCTCCCAATTATACAACATCGTACATGTCTGCGCCTTCACCGTGATACCCCGTTCCCTTTCGACATCGAGTTTGTCTAAAATCTGCTTTGCGCCGGCGCCGGCAGCTATGGTGCCGGTGTGCTCGAGGAGGCGGTCGGAGAGGGTCGATTTCCCGTGGTCAACGTGCGCGACGATGCAGAAGTTGCGGAAGCGGGAGAGAGGGATAGAGGAAATCCGGGATTCGAGGGTGGGAGGGATACGCGGGTTGGTGCCACCTTGTGAGGCATGGACGGGGGTACTGGTGGCGAAGGGCCGGGCAGACGAGGTGGTGGTGTAGATGGAGGTCGCTTTGGTGGTTGTGGTGGGGTGAGTAGTGGTGGCTGCGAGTGGGCGCGGGAGATTAGTAGATAGTGAGAGCTGTCTCAGTAACTGACGGGAGGAAGATAGTGATGCTGATGGCAGTGTCAGAGGGGGCATCTGTATGCGATAGTTAACGGGTGGCCGAGACTGTGCCGAAAGAGCGAGCCTCCAGATGGGGGTGAAGAACCCGCATGTTCGCATGAGCTCGAGCCTGGAGCTGCGCAATGCAATTGGGTAGGTTAGTGAGAAGAGGAGGGAGGAAGGGGAGGGGAAGGCAGACGCGGTCAAATCGCTCAGTTGTTGCTGTTTAATTAAAGCTGTCGTATGTCGTGCCCAAGGGGTGTGTCGAGATGGAGGGGCATAAATTTGATATTGGCGGCACGCCCCCTTCCTCTCACATATATTATAATATATTCCAGATCCATCCGTATCCAGGCCCGGAGATCGATACTTGATAATTGCAATTTTGGTATTCAATTAATCTCGAGGCCTATTTATCTCTCTCTACAATACTGCCTCCGAGAATGCTGGTCTGACATTCATACCGTCTGGGGCAGCATGGATATTTAAATGACAGAAGTTATCAATTCAGCTAATTTGGTATCGTGACATCGCAGCCAGCAGCAGAGAGCGGATGCGTTTCCACGCCGACTGTCCGAAATATAAAAGTAAACAGAAAAGCTCCCTTCAGCTAGCTCTCCTACTCTCCACTCGACCCCACCTCCATAGCAGCTCATATAAAAAAAAAGGCACACGCACAAAAAAGCATACCGAGCGCTCTGTTTAACAAATGAGACTCGTAGCAAGTAATAAACCCCCTAACACTCCCACTGCCCACTCCCAGGCTTCGTGGATATTTTCTCCACAGGAACCTCCGTAACCCTACTCCAAGCCAATTTACAAAAACTTCTTATCACTCTCAAACTTCGCCGCCAACGCCTGCAGCCCAAACCCACCCGCAAACTTCTGCTTTACACCAGACAACGACAACTGCCCCATAATGACAGTCACTAACTTATCCCCCTGTCGGCCATACACCTTCCTTATTGTATCCCCGGCCACCTCCAGCATCGTCTTGATGCAGAAGAAGTGCGTGTTGGTAAGTCCTTCTGGGTTGTTGGCCATGTGTGCAAGTATGAACCACAGGTTGAAGGGTGGGTAGGGATTATTGAGGTGTTGCGTGCTCATAAAATTTCTGCACAACAGAATTAGTATCACATGGGCTGACAATATGGCAAAGTGAACAAACCTTCCAGCAATCGCTGCAAATCCAGCACAATATCCCACCATCCTATTAACATGTTGTTCATCCCCCTCCCATTCACCAGTCTTCTTCTGCCATCCTAGAGCCATTCTTTGACCAACAGTCTCCTCCGGGCCCAAAACACCCTGCAGAATTGGGCATTTTTTCCATAGTCGGGCAATAATAATATCGATGAAACTCCTGCCGTTAGCCAGGAGCGGGTCTCTTGCCAGCGAAGAAACGACAGCAACACCAATAGGATTAGCAGTCTTGATAGATACTGCCGACTCCGTTTCCACTTGGCGGACAACCATTTTTCCGAGTTCATTGATGATCCAAACAAACACCAGAGGAACTTGAGCCGGCGGCTTAACTGGAAGCCTTGGGTCGCGGTTAAGTTGGAAGATTGACGCATCCACCATTGGGCCTACACCTAGCTCCTTGATCTCAGTCAAGGTACTGACAATAAAATTTCGCTACAATAAGTTAGAATGATAGAACCAGCAATATAGTTGTTGGAAGAACCACTAACCACAAGACCCGTCTGCGCACTTTCTCCATTCAATTGTCCCAGTTTTGGATTTAACGCTCGCTTCCTCATGTTCACCAACTTAAATAGGTCCCGGTCATTCTTAACTTGAGTCCGGACATCCTTCAGCGCAGCTAATAGCTTTCTCATAGCAGCGTTTTCACCCTCAAGAGACTTCCTTCCGTAATCTCCCGTCGGAACAGCTGTGACGACTCCCTGTTCTGTTATCTTCGCCTGAGCAAGTGCCTGTTCCTTGACTACTGCCTCCTGCTTCTCTCGGGCCGCCTGTTCCTGCTTCTTCTGAGCTTCCTGAGCTTTTTGCTCTGCCTCCTCCTTTGCTTTCTTTTCCGCCTCCTCTTGTACCCTCTTCTTAGCAGCTTCTTCCTCTTGTTGCTTCCTCTCCTTTTCCTCAGCTGCCCGTTGTCGAACGGCCGCCTCAGCCGCTTGTCTTTGCCTCTCTAACTCCTTCCTCAACTCTTCTTGCCGTCGCGCTTCCTCCTCGGCACGTAGCCTTGCCTGATGGATCGCTTCCTCTTGTGCCTTTCTCTCTTCCAGTAACCGTTGCAACTGGGTATCAAGGGTCATTTCCACCTTCACCTTATTATGGCCTTCTTGAGCCTGGTTCTGGTATTGTCTCATCAAGCGCTCGTGCTCTCTAAAGGCATTTAACCTCCTCGCCTGCTCAACTGCTTCCGATTTGGCATGCAAAGCACTCAATTTCTTTCGCAATGATGCAATACTCTCGGCCATATCTGATTTTCGTCTTGAGGGTCTGCTGGGTGATGCATAAAAGCCTCGGGCCTGTAAAGGCGAAAAATTCTGTTGTTGCGGACTTTGAAAGACAAATGGGAATGATGGAGAGGCCGTGAAACTTCGAAGTTCCGAGCCCGGTGTAGAAACCGGCGTCCAACCGGGAAATTTGTGATTCGGTGTTATAGTGTCATCACCATAGAGCTTATTATGAACCAACCAGCGAGATATTATCGCAGTCTGCGACATCCTTCTTTTGCCTCGCTGGCACAAAGTCAATACCCTCTGTGCTGCTTCCAGCTGAATTGCGCCGATATTTGTCAGTTCCTCCAATATGAACTGAATCTGGTTGTCATGATTGTCCGATTCCGCATAGTCTCTTAGGCCACAGATGAGACCTTCCAATTGATACATTATTTCCTGGGTATTTCGGTCTTCTGTATTTTCTTCCAAACCTTGTAGGATCTTTTTAATCTCATCGCCCAGAGCTTCCCGATCCATATCCTCAAGGGCTGCAAAGGCGGTAGCAGGAGTGTCATCCAGTGCGCTTGTTCCGGACTGGTAGTCCTTGGTGTATGGGGACTGGACTTGTTTCCTCTCCGAAAGAGAGCTGCTGGCACGTTTGGATGTAAGGAATGCATTTTCATCATTCCTACTTGGCCCCAGGCCAAGTGTGCTTAACCTCTCTAAAAAGCTATCTTCTGTGACTGCTAGAAATTTAGCAAGTAGCTTCGCTTCAAATGAGCATTGATGAAACTTACCTGAACTGAGTCCCGGCCGGTCATGTGGTGAGGGTGACTTCACTGGTGAAGATTCCTTGAGGGCTGCCTAGGATCAGCAAGACTCGAGCCATCAAATAAAAGTGCTGGTAAGTCTGATAGTGTGGCAGACTGCGGTTTGAAAGAGGAAAAGCCCATGAAGGGAAAACTGCAGAATATTTGTATATGTGCAAGGACGTCAAGGGAAGTATACGTCTTTGCGTTCGTGATGGGTGCTAGAAGCGGGCAGAAGATATTTTACCTTGAGGTCGGGGTATTGTTGCAGTGTTCGGGGAGTATACTATGCAAAACCTCGTCAGCGAGAATTCCAAGTGAAAATTGACAAGAGAAATCAAGTCTACCTGTGCCATTACGGACTGTGTGGTAACTGCCAGAGGTTTGCTTGTTTCCCCGATTATCTGGTGAGGATTAGCACCCCACCGGACCAAAGCAGATGTCTCATGAGATACCTGTATTAAAAGACAGACGGCGTTTAGTTGGTCTCTCAGACAACTCGCCCTCACACTCCTCGTCACTGCTAGAATCGTAGTATAATAACGCGCTGGGTTCCGCTCGCGGGTCTAAGGGATGAAGAACCTCCCTCACGCATCCGTATGAGCCAGCCGATTGCCGTTTATTCTGCACTAATTTTCGGAGCCCTGGGGATGGTCCAGATCCAACGGGAGAGGAAGTGACCATGGCGATGATATTGAGCGCGTTGTAGTAGTGAATGTGCAATAGGTGCTTGGAAGTATGCAGTTTCCGTGTGGCGGTCCCTCCGATTAGGAACCCCACCTCTTTCACCCCACCAACAAAATCAAAAATCGGATCGGACCGGAAGGTAAAGCCAGCCGTGGAGCGTCCCCTGAAGTCTAACGTCTCTCGCAGTCTCGGGCCTCGCGTGTGATGTTGAGTTGTCGTGTAGTCGTGGGGGTTTCGGGCCGTGTGAGCAGACGGTTTTACGCTCCGACTCCGAAGCGACTGTGATGCGGTTAGCCTCAAACCGCTCTGCAATCGCTCGTGCCAACCAGACTACCAGACTACTCCTTCCGATTAACTAAGCGAAGAAAACGATGGCGTAGCCGTGATGCGTTGCTGTGCTGATGTGTTATGATGGAAGGATTGGTGAATTAGAAGTTGAGGTTAGTGCAGTGGGGTGGTCCGCTTACTGTAGCGATTTATCTCGCCCCATATGAGGTTTCCTTGACGTCGATGAAACGTTCAGGCTGCAGATGCAAAACTTGGGACAAGGGGTTATGTGTTTTCGAACTATTGCAATGAATCAGAGTAGTGCGAAAGATGTTACCCTCAACTTCAATGGCAAGGAACAGATACCTGTAACCAACATAAGTAGGGTATCTATAGGGTATCTAAGTAAGTAAGGGTACTCAGCCTTGCATACCTAGGTAATCTGCCCCTACTCCGTACTGTATGAGCCTCTGACACCCACAATCACATCAAGAAATAAAAACCTCGTAAAACTAGCCCCTCAGTAGAGGGTATAACTCCATTATTTAAAATTAAAGATACACCATATAATCTCGCTGAAACTTCCAGCTCTAACCTTTCTTTGCCGTAGTGAAGGCCTTTCACTAATCTCCTTCACCATATCTTTTACCCACAAAATCATGCTCAAACACCCGCTCACCAGCTCCTCTCATGTTAGCTAAAACAGACTACGTCTGAAATGCCAGCTACGCTTCACTTCACTTCGTCACAGGTACCGTATGTTACTCTTTTTGGGCTTTTTGAGTCAGCTAATCTGTGATGACATCATGTAGAATCAGATAAGCCCACCCATCCACTACAGACGATCCGATACGAATATCGTTTATTATATGGGAATGTACGTTTTATTATTGATTTTTTTTATTTAATTTAGCTACCGCGCCCCAAGGAATTCCTACGAGCTTTCCATAGGTGTACTGATCTTATGATGTTGTCATACTTTCGAGTGAAGTCTCTGCGTAGATTTCCCAGCTCGGTCTCAGCTCGAGTAGGATTTGGTTCAGTTGGGCAACCATATTCATTACCGGGATGTTTGGCATTCTCTCCATTTCCGTAGCTGCATTCGGAAGCCCGATGGCTGAGGCTCTCATGGCCTCTGCCAGAGTATTGAATTTAGGAGGTTGTGCAGCCATTATACTAGAATTTCAAAGCTGTCAAACGATTAGAAACTACTTTGATTAAGTCGAACTAAATCTGAACTCACTATCCTAACTTAGCGACAGTAATAATTAGCCTTCATGCCCGAAAATAACTAACGTAGGGGAGTGGGTAATCTGGCTTGGAGTGACCTACTAGTTCCCGTGACCGACCAGACTCGAAGCGAAGCGTGGAGGAGGATAAGGAAATTACAGGCAATTGTAGGCTGTTGGATTAAATTGTACTGTAAGGTCAGGATGGTATAGATGACCTTCTAACTTTTTGATTATAGCTTTCAGTCCAGTAGTACCAGCAAATATTAGTTTCGGTTCGATACATGACTTTCCATCAGCAAAATTGTCGTTTATCCCATCCCGATCGAGCAGTCTTTCCAGAGATAGTAGTATTCCCAATAAAGTCATAGGTCCCACCTCTAAGTACTCAAGTGGTATTGGAGTCTCATCAATGTTGGAGTAGTCATATCGTCCAGTATCAGAGGTAAGTTGTAAGCGGTCGAATGTGTTTATTGATAATGAGTTGCTTCGGTTGAAGTCTAACCAGCTCAATGAGACGGTGATACTCATCGGGTATACGGGTAGCTTTTTTTGTGAAGACTCGACATGAGACACCCCATCAACGTTGAAAACCAAGAAACCAGCCGGTAGAAAACACAAATATTACTTCTGGATAGACAGTTGTAAAGATCTGTTTGGACTGCCTTCGAAACCACCTACGCTTACCGAGGGGGTCGTGCCAACCAGACTTCGCTTACCGCCAACCAGACTCCGCTTACCGCCAACCAGACTACCCACGCCGTTCCTCTCTACACTGAACGAAAGATTGGAATAACTTTACAGGCCAGGGAGCAGCGCCATATTTTCAGCACGGTAGCATCCTCCTCTTATCTCCTGTACATATCTTCTCTTGATTGCAATACTAGACCGAGATTGTACTCTGAGGGATCTTAAAGTAGCTAGCTGCCTCAATTTGATTTGGAGGCCGGTATTCTTTAGTAATATTACATACTATCCGATGGTGGATCCAAAACATCAACACTTCAGTTTTTTTTTAGCCTTGCTATAGCTCCTCTTGACTCGCTTTATTGGACTGAGACGGTGGTGGAGACTTTCTGATTTGGTTAGGCCCATATCGAGTTGTAGAAACTGCCTTGACTTTTATAGCTATATTCACTGACAGTGCTCGTGAAGGCTTAATCCTCTGGTTCTAATCCAAGTGGTGAGCCACGTTCATTCCTGTAGACGAGTTAGGACCATCGGTATATGCAAATAATGAGGCTTCTGAACATACCATCAAGCAAGGCCTCGAAGTCTAGATAGCAATATTATCAGTCTCTCACATGGGGGCAGCAAATTTCCATGAACTAGTCTCCGTAGTGTTTCGTATCCATTTAGGGAGGTTTTTTCCCAACGTTTTTGACCCTTGCCTCACCCGCACAATCAGCATCCACAGCTTCTTCCCAGGTGGTCTTGTAGATACCTCCGGTGGGTATCTTTGCGTTTGGGTTTTATGAGCTTGATAATGAGAGGAACCCACTCTTTCGGTCAATACATCCACCAACCATTCCTTAATCCCCCAACTCCCAACCCCAGTTATTAGAAGTTCAAAGAACTCTAAATCCACCCCGCCACTAGACCCTCCGGCCTCCTTAAGAGCCTCGCCGACGAGCAATACATATCGAGTATGGAGATCATTCATCGTTTTCCACTCCGAGCACAATGCGGTGACCGTTTCCTTAATATATTTAAGTAGGGCCTGTAGCTTGGTGGAAGTAAAGGCCAATTGATGCAGATATTGTCCAAACTGGGACGTCCAGAGTCGTGAAGTAGAGAGAGTTTGGCGTCGAAATGAGAAGCGCATGTGTTTTTAAACTCGGAGGTGCAGTATGCCTCAAGAGCTGCATTATTATATTAGCCTCCTACTCTATACCTGGTGGAAGAGAGAGGACACTTTGCATTGGGGCCCTAGCTGAAGACAGGGAGTTGACAGCTGAAATTGACCAACTGCAAAGGACTCAAAGATGCTGGTTATGGTGAGTTAAAAAAAAAAAAACTAGTCAATGAGCATTTCAAGAGCATCTACTTCACTAAAATTCGTCCGTTATCATCTCCCACTAGAAGAACATCAAGAATATCACTATCTGCGCCTTTGACAGTATTAATAATTGCATCTAAAGTAATTTTTGAGGAAAACAAGCTATCGCAATAGCACAATCAGGGTAAGCGCAAATGTCAGGTATGGATTTTGAAGATGACATACGGTCCAGTGCCAGGCAATACGCTCACCCGGGGCAGCATTTGGTTGATCTCCGGATCCAGTATTCCCTTGAGTATTCCCTCTGCAGCCAACGTCTTGATACCCTGCTGGTTCTGTTCATTGTTGGTTGCCGGTCGGTTGTCCACAAGTGACATTACCAAACCCCGGAGCTTCAGGTACGACCGTAAGGACGACTTTTCCGTTGTTGACATCACAAATCTTTGTGATTCCATCATTATATCCTAGTGCAATGACCTTCCCTAAAGCTCCCATTAGTTACCGTCCACTATCAACGTATGGGATCCTAGCTAACCATCTGGTCTCCATTGCAGCCTTTCAACCTGCCCCTCCTGTCCAGCTTTATCTTTCCTCTGTGCGATTCCCCATACACGCTGGCCATTCATGCGATACAGTAACACATTGTCATTCGTAGTAACGAAGCATAGTAAGTCATGCTTTGGACTCCAGGCTGCTAGCCTTGGGTGAGTGGGATTTGGGACATTTTTTCGAATTGTATTTGGAAACCTTGAGTAGATTTTGCACTGCTTGCAGACTCCGCCGCTTCCGAGTTGTCGTCCTCCATTTTGTAGGATTGATCCTGACGCTTCACGCGATAAATAATGTCACGTGTTTGGGCGATAGGCTACTAGCGTCCTTGTTTTACCGTTACCACTAGTCTGGTTGACACAAGCGTTACCACCGAACCCTCAGCCAGGGATATAACTATATAATAATAAATAGATAATGCAAACTCCAAACTCCAGGTCCAGGATATCACACAAAATTCTAGACTAAAGCTCAGCTAGAGCTCCATAACAGCTACTTGCATACATGTATAAATAGACCAATTTTAGGATTCCAAGATATCAAAATGGTGTGGGACCATCAAGCATATGTCCCATCTTGATAATCTGTGCGAGAAGTTAACAAAATCCATAGAGAAGGGAATAAATAAGCTTACCTTAGTCCTCAAATACTCGTTCACCTCTTTTCCCTCTACACCACCTTTCACACCCCTCCACATTTTTGGAACCATCCCTACCCTGCTTACTACCTTAACCTCTTTATTAGGACCCTCAACGGCGGCAATCTTGTCTGGATTGTTCGTCAAGAGCCTGATATCAACACAGTGCAGATCGGCAAGAATACTCGTGGCCAGGCCATAGCTTCGTGCATCAGCTGGGTGCCGTAATATCAAGTTAGCCTGCACAGTATCATTCCCCAAGTCTTGAAGATTGTACGCTTTGAGCTTTTCTCCAAGGCCAATTCCCCTCCCTTCTTGACGTAAGTAGACAATTACACCTCCCGCAGGGTCCATGGCCATCAAGCGGGCAGCTTCGTCAAGTTGCTCTCCGCAATCACATCTCGCGGACCAAGCAGTTTCACCAGTATAACATTCTGAGTGAATGCGAACTAGTGGAGCAATCATACGTTTTTGAGCCTCCGTCATATGAGCTGGTATAGATGAGGGGGTTCTGGATTGTTCGGGTGGGTATTCACTCTGCGAATGGACACGACCAGGGAATAGGCGTCCGGTATATGCACCCCGAATCATCCTATCCATCTCTGTTTCACCCTCACGTGGCGCATCAAGAGAACGAGACCGAATCCTATCGCCAAAGACAATCGCAAGATGCTCTTTGTTATCGATGCTATTCTGATAAAGGTGTAAGAAGATCTCTGTCCCGGATGTACTGTGAAACGGAGGTTAGCTATAAGGAGTGAGACATTGTGTACTGGACACGTGACTCACGTTGGTATTCGAGCTCTGACAACGCAATTGACATCAGGAAGGTCTTTCATCAAATTTGAATTCGAATGAACCTGACCAGCAGTGCTAACACCCAATAGACTTGGAGTTCCTGGTGCACTTGTTGGGGGTGTGAAAGCTGGTGACAGAAGGCATGGTGGCACTTGTGATTCCTCTATGAGGGACTGGGTTCGAGACATTGCATGCGACGAAGTTCCCGAAAGAGGCCACGGGGAAGATGATGACGAGTCATTGTCGTGAGAGAAGTAGCGCTCGGCTGTTGAACGGGGAGCTGGAGAGTAAAGAGGCGGAAGACCCGTGGGAGTCAATAGCGGTGTAGTAGAGCCATTTCCTGTAATCTGTTGCGGCCTTTGAGAAGCTGAAGCATCTTTCGGGGCTTGCGGGATTGGGTTTGAAGGCATCGGGGACTCTAAAGCGACCTCGTCTGACATGTTTCAACGATGGAATTAGGATAATTTAGCAGTAGTAAACACTAGAAGGGTACAACAACGCAGGTAAAAGATTCCAAAAACTTGTATATATATTGAACTGAATGAGATTTAAAAAATTGTGCGGCCTTTCGAGAAACATAAACTAAAACACCAACCCGCGACGGAGGAAATAAATGAACAGGGCAATGGGGCGTGGAGGAGGGGTTAAACTCGCTGCCTGAGCTTACCTACCTTTGGTCCTAGTCGACAGTCGGAAACTCAAGTGGATAAAATCAATTATAAGCGGTTACTTATCATTACAATTCCCCACATCTAATTCTTACTGAGGCGCTTTCACTTATTTCGCTTAGGATGCTAATTAGTAGCCTCGAACCCACGCTCTTCTAATTAGGTACCCGGGCCCTGCATTTAATTCATCTGAGCATTACAATTGCGGATCTATATTGTTACTAAGGTGTTTCTAAAGGTTGTTTCACAGCTTAGCCTCTACTGTACCACAGAGGGAGAATCGGATATTAGCATGTGGTTTGCATCATTCAAGGCCGGGCTGATAGGTTCACGATTCTATCCGCATTGAAGAACAGGAAACCAAGGAAACGAAGCGAAAGAAGAGAACAAAGAGGAGGATGGTTCCCAAAGTAATAACATCACCGAAGGATATATAAATACATCCATAGTGTTAGGGGGTGAGGCCTGCAATAAATTAGAAATCCTACTCTTCCTCTTCTTCATCGCCCTCTCCTCGTCCCAACCCTCAGTAGTCATTCTTCACTTCATTCCTTACGCTTCGCTCCAGTCACTACACTTCGAATTAGCATGACATCAAACCAGTCACACTTTTACGATGGTACAAAGGATGACGATGCTGATGCATTCAAAACGGTTCAATCACAGAAGGGAATTTTCTGGATATGTTGGGAATCTTGTTATTTACAGGGGGTGCTTCGATAAGAGTTTATCATCGAATTTCAGGGCAGATCGTATTGAAAAGTGACGACTGCCTCGAGGTTGGAATATGTCATACATAGGTGACGGAAGAGGGTGAATTTGTGCAGTGACTGGTAAGGTAAGTGATGGCTTATATCATGTTTCTTTTACTCTGATTGGCATTTCGCACCCCCATACAGTTTATATAGGTGGCGGGTCTTTGAGGTGATAGTTGGCCCGTTGTTCCGTGGGCGTACCGAGTCATTCAAGGTGAGAGAACGGGGCCGTCTCATAGCCTAAGGCTCCATAGTCTGGTTGGCACAAGCCTCTCGTGAGGCTTGTGCCAACCAGACTAGGAGAGCAACAGATGTTAAGCATCCCTTTAGTCGTATTTGGGCCTATGGTTGTAAAGTGATACCGCTTATCGGAAAGGTCTATTCGTTTATGCCAAACAATTAATATGTTGGCGGCAACCCCGAAACGTGCATGCAAATTTGGTTGCATGAATTCATTCACTAGAATATACTACAGAGAGCTGGCATTATATATGATAGAAATAGATTCTTGGATTTTGTTTACAATATATTGGATGCAGGCCCCAAAATAGAACTTCTAACTCAAATTATCGATTAAGCCCATGATACTGTATTATAGAGCTTTCACAACAGCATACATGAGTAAACAATCAATGGAGTAGGTATCTTATGTATATTAAGCAGCTAAAATCCGGAAATTTTTTCATGTGGTCATAATCAGTGAAGAATTTTAGTCTGGTTGCAACACCCTCCTGTGGTTCTACTGAGGGTCTGATCGAGACTACTACCTCTCGTAGGCAATTATCTTGGTCCCTGATTTCTGTCAGAAATTGGCACGTGATCTTAGCGCTAAGGACGATAAGTACGGCACTCGCTTGGTTATTCAGCTGAGCACTTCTTTTTGAAACACTCACCTCATCTAGATCGAGACTAATCTCTCAAAGCGTTGTGAGGGTTTACTTTTCCTGTGCAGAAAAGCAGATACAAACCAGCAAACTTTCAGTTCTTCGGGTTTCCATTCTTGTCACATAATTTCGTATTACCTCCGTTTTCTCTGAAACAAACGTGCACACCGTTTTCCTACCTACAAACCTCGATACCAGCATAAAAATGGCGCAGGTCGCTACTTCCCTCAACATTCCGGACGAACAGCGTCCGTTGGATCAGATTCCCATCTCTCCAGTCGGTGGTGAGCATGATGGTACCGAAACTAAGCCAAGAGAAGAGCCACAAAGTACTCAGGAACAAATCACAGTCTTCCATTCACCAGAGGGCTTCACTGTCAAACACCCTTTGATGAACAGATGGACCTTGTGGTTCACAAAGCCAGCTCCTCCAGGAAAGGTAAGCTGCACTCCCTTGTTCTGCTGGCATCTTATTTTAGTCATCTTGGCTTTTTTGATGAAGTATGGTCGAGGTATGGTCCTATACGATTGTGGACTGGGGTACTTCTCAATATCTGGGGACGAATGACTTCACATTTTCAACTGAACTTTATCGTCAATTCAGAATACTAACATAATGAAGGGTGGAAGTGACAACTGGGCAGATCTTCTCAAAATGGTTGTTACATTTGATTCAGTGGAAGAGTTCTGGGGTATTTATGTAGGTTCTGTAATCTTCTCTAATAATAGCCCCTCCTAAGGACTTACACCACAGCACTTAATGGGGCCTGGAATGACTGACTGACGAAATACCCTATAGAACAACATCACGAAGACATCCGACCTTGCCGTAAAGTCAGATTACCATCTCTTCAAATACGGGGTTCGGCCGGAGTGGGAAGATGTACAGAATAAAGCTGGCGGAAAATGGGCTTATCAGTTCAAAAATAAGATTAACGTGCCAATCGACGAACTTTGGCTCCATGTAATGCTTGCTGCCATCGGAGAAACGTTGGAGAAGGAAGGAGATTCTGAGGTTATGGGTGTTGTGGTCAATGTCCGCAAAGGGTTGTACAGGATAGGTGTCTGGACCAGAACTACTGGTGGAATGATCAGACCAGGTCCAGGAGTTGCTGGGAGAACTCTTGAGGAGGGACGGGAGACACTGATGGAGATTGGCAGGAGGTTCAAGGAGGTGTTGAGGCTACCCGAGAGGGAAGTCGTCGAATTTGCTGGGCACACCGAGAGTGCTCACATTGGAAGCAGCAGGGCGAAGGCGAAGTACACGGCGTAATGCTAGTTTGTCTCCGTGAAAAAAAACTGGATACATTGAAAATGGATGCTTATAAATGGCTGTTTATCGATGGATACTAGAGATGGATACTCATGGATATTGTTTCATTCACACACATTCACACACTTTTATGCGGATAATGAGTCTTCTACTTATGGAATTTCCTCTTTCTTTTATCATGCTGGTTTGCAATCAAGGCGCCTATGTACTTGTTATTTGCGTCAGGTTGATGGATGTTTCCCTGCTTCCCGATAGCTGTTCCTGACGAGGACACGTATCCTGGCGGTATCATAACAGTACAATCGTCTCATTATATTGATGATATATACTCTCTCTGCTAGGCCTGTCCGTTCAAAAAGATGAGTCTTCGCCAAGACTGACCTGAACTGCAAAGGTCTCTTGTACAGGGCTATAGCCCTTATCGCATATCGCAAAGTGTGACTTTCATTCCGCTAACGCGCACTTTCGTTGCCCAAAAAGTGCACTCTAAGTTAGCGGAAAGGGCCCGACGCCGACGACGACGACAATCGCCAGATATACGCCAATCAACACTTACCAGCTACTGAATCTCTCCATACTACAAAATCAATTAATATGGCCGACGCACCAAAGACCGGAGGATTTGGCGCCCGCGGGGGTGAGCGTGGAGGAGACCGTGGCCGAGGACGTGGACGACGAGGACCCCGCCGTGGAGCCAACAAGAATGAGGAAAAGGAGTGGCAGCCAGTCACTAAGCTCGGCCGTTTGGTCAAGGCCGGCAAGATCAAGTCCATGGAGGAGATCTACTTGCACAGCTTGCCAATTAAGGAGTTCCAGATTGTCGACTACTTCTTGTCCAACTTGAAGGATGAGGTCATGAAGGTGAGATTACATACCTCAACTTTGTTGCTGCCTCAGAAAGAGCTATAGCTACAGAAATTTGGTTGGCTTGATGGCCAATTCTGGATAGCATGTGGTGGTAATGGGGACTGTTGGTGAAATAGATATTGGTTCGAACTTGCGACTGATATGTGTTCGTTGAAATTATAGATAAAGCCCGTCCAGAAGCAGACCCGTGCTGGTCAGCGCACCAGATTCAAGGCCATCGTTGTCATCGGTGACAGTAACGGCCATGTTGGTTTGGGAATCAAGACCTCCAAGGAAGTCGCCACCGCCATCCGTGCTGCCATCATCATTGCCAAACTCTCTGTCCTTCCCATCCGGCGTGGTTACTGGGGTACCAATCTCGGTGAACCCCACTCCCTCGCTGCTAAGGAGTCTGGAAAGTGTGGTTCCGTCACTGTCAGGGTATGTATCACCAGTTTGTATTTGAATTGGTCTCCGCTCACGATTATCAACAGTTGATCCCTGCTCCCCGTGGTACCGGTCTGGTTGCCTCCCCTGCCGTCAAGCGTCTCCTCCAGCTTGCTGGTGTCCATGATATCTACACTGCCTCATCCGGATCCACCAAGACCCTCGAGAACACCCTCAAGGCTACCTTCGCCGCCGTCGGTAACACCTACGCTTTCTTGACTCCCAATCTCTGGAAGGAGACTAAGCTCATCAGGAGCCCTCTTGAGGAGTTGGGTGACGAGCTTGCGAAGATGGCTGCGAAGAAGTACTAGGTTTTTTTTTTTTTTTTTTCGAGGTTTAAATAAAACGTTTCGTTCATGTTTCCGGTTAATGTCATGGGTTGTTTTCGGTCATCTGTTTTTCTTCTCTTTGAGGCATTTATAGGTCGCGGCAGGGGAATTTGGAGCTTCGGAAGGAATTGATAAGGCTTTCGAAGTACATTAAGAATCGCACTGTTCAACTCATGGAAACATCCATAAGAATGACATTGAAGCTCTGATAACTCTTTTTGCAACATGAACTGTGATACCGCTGTTATACGTCGCTTTCAATCGATAATGCTCTGGAAATTAGTTAGGCTGATATACATTGGCCCTACCTTCCTGCTAAACTTCGGGATGCTTTATTGGCATAGCATAAGCTTACTAATATTTAGGTTTGGAAATGACTGCGATGCAATTATCCCTGGGACAGTGGGCAATGATTATTCAACCCTGTTCTTATTATCATGATATGAATGTCATAAGGGTTTTACAACTAGGCGCTCCATCCCCATATGTTATGTATATATACATTTCATGGGATACTATTAATCACTACTCAATCAACCCATCTATGGGTCTTTCGGAAGCATCCCCACTCTCATTAGTACCACCATCCCTAACACTTCCTGCTAGAGGCTGAATTGGTATCTCGTCCACACTGGCCCCCATTTCACTGACGCTGCTGCTGCTGCCCCAATCCCCCCCTGTGCCCTCGCTGCCACCGTCCGCACTTGTTCCATCTCCCCCAACACTACCCGCTGTCCTCCTACTTTGCAACGCAGAGGGTGGAATCAGCCTGGCGCTCTCAAACATGAAGCTCCTCTCCATGTCCTCTACTGGGCTCCTCAACTCGACTAATTCTAATGCCTCCTTTAGCGTCTTCCCTGTGTCGTCCAAGGCCACGAGAAACCTAGCTAATTCTTTGCACAAATCCCAATCACCCTGAGCAACCGCTATTGCTAGTAGTCGAACCATATCCTTTGAGCTCGAACTCAACTTCTCCATCGTGTGTAAAATAAGCAGGTAACCACCGGCAGTCTTCAGATTCCCTCGAGCAAGAGACTCCTCAAATAGCGCCTGTGGAGAGCCTACTACTGAAAACAAGTGGTGCCACGAGGCAACCTCAGTTTTTCGGGTGCATTGGACGATGATATCAAGATAATGCGGGAAATTAGTCAAGAACCTGACAACATCAGGAAGAACAGCCTCTGTAGCGAGGCAAAGTCAGCGCTGGGTCAGATAAGCTAGTAAAGTGTAATTTCATACCATCAGGGTCTGGTTGGCTATCTGCTTCTTCGTCTAGCACGTTATGGAGCAAGACCTCAAGCGCATGGGGGAAGTATGTCAGGCTCTCAAAGTGAGAAGCAAGCTCAAGCGCGGCCTCAGGCTGTCCTTCAGTTAACAAACGTCGGAAGAAATGGTGTATGAACAATTGGGTCTGTGACAATTAATGATTAGTTCAGTGACAGCTGTTATTGGAGAAGCTGGACCCACCCTGGTAGAAAACTTGAGGTACGAGAAATTAATGTCCCTCCGCTGAACAAGTTCGGATTCAATTCCTAGTATAATTCCTTTCGTTAACAAAATCGACATGGGATAAAAATCCACATCCACTTTGACTGGCGTGGGTAATTCTCTGGAATCTCCTCTGGCAGACTGCATCACCTCCTGAACATCTACCCAGGCTTTTAGGTCCTTCCCGTCGAATATCCACAGTGAGTCCCTCAAGCCTTCTTTGATTTTCCCATTCCCAGAAGATAACATTTCAATAGGTGTATGATTCACGGTAGCCCCAGACCGGACGAATTGCAGTGGCTGGTCACGCATGAGGCAATAATACTCAACATTTTTCGCTAAAACACGCATCTCATACTTGACCTCCCCTCCTTCTCCGGAGCCGGGCTGTAATAATGCCAACTTCCCGTCTACCAAGAACAGGACACTAGCAACGGTAACATCTCTGGCTGGGTCTCCTTCCAAAATTTGCTCCTCAGGAAGTATCCAACTGAGCCCACGGACCCGACTAGGTGACCGTATGATGCCATGAAATGTAAGCTGTCCAACCTGAATCAACTTGACGGTATCCTTAGTCGGAGTAATAACATAATGATAGAGGATATTGTCTAGTGTGTATGCAAGCAAAGAATCATATCCCACAAGGGATATTAAGATGATTGGGCCAGGTAATGTTTCGACATGTAAAAGAAGAGAGTTGTCGAGGTCTGTTTCCCTGGAATACAGTCGTATCTGCTTGGTGTCACTATAGTCATGCACAACACGACCCAGGAGAGACTAACCTCGTAGACACTATCACACTCAACAGCTGCAATTAATATATGGTGATACCAGCACATTCCCCCTCTGACATGGAAGGAATGTTCCATCTTCTCGTTCACAAAAGTTTTCCATCTTCCACTGTTCACTGAATAATGCGCTAGACCTC
This sequence comes from Terfezia claveryi, assembly GCA_015179025.1. Classification (NCBI taxonomy): domain Eukaryota; kingdom Fungi; phylum Ascomycota; class Pezizomycetes; order Pezizales; family Pezizaceae; genus Terfezia; species Terfezia claveryi. The sequence goes on from WHUX01000081.1 coordinate 204,910, forward strand.
TCTTACCCGCGATTGCGACATATCTACCATCAGGAGATATTACCACAGACTTAACAGGCCAATTATCAATTAAATATATGGGAGGCATGGGGACATGGTTCCATAAAATGCTGTTCTCCTGAACCAAGGTGGTCAAGTCTGCTAATTCATATCCGCGGTATATGAGCAGCTTCTCGTTTGTCTGGAGCACTGCTCGTGATACATTTGCCTGTGTAACTGCATTAGTTGCATATTGAGGGTTTCTCTCGAGATAACCTACCGCGTTGTAGCACCCTGTTACAGCACTTTTGGCCATTTCTAATGCCCATATTCTTCTGTCACCTTTATACTTCACCAATAACAAGTCTTGTCCCCCACCAAACCAACAACCATCCTTCACACCATCTAAGTAACCTTCTCCAGCGCTCCGTTTAATCTGATCTCTTTCTGCCCAAAAGCTGTGCGCGCCTGGCTTGCCGTACACGCTCCATATTGCCCAGCCCTTTTCATAGCCACCAAATAGAGCATATCCGTCAGGGGACCAGGTGACAAAGCTCATCCTCCCCGTCATTGATGAGGCTGGTCTTACAATGTACGAGAGGGGTATGTTCCCCACATAATCGCGGGCGTTATAAACAGAAATTACCCCGCTATTTCCATAGATGTCAGTAAGATGTTATGAATTCGATATCTCGCAGGACACTTACTTTGCTTGCCCAACTGCTATTAATGAAAATCTCGCATTGATTGCTACTTTTACTGCGTTCTCCTCGGATTTGAGGGGTACATGGAAGCAATATCCCTTGAACATAATTGGGGCTCCATCGGCGTCCTACCGGCACTCCTCTCGTTATGTTAGTATCCTTCTGCGCTGCTGACAAAGCTCAAAAGGAGCGAACCACTGTATTATCCTTCTGCACTGCGTACGCCCGCCCATCACTGGTTACCCAAGTTGATAAATTCATCGGTTTGTCGTAAACCATTTCTGTCATAGTGATTACTACCATGCACAGCGTCACATCAGCACTTATTCGCGCTTGTATGCCATCCAGCTTTCCGGGTATACCTGTTTTTTGCTTCTTCTCTCTATGGATCCAACTCATTCTGCTTAGCAGCCTGGTTGTAGTTTGTGTGCCTTTTGAGTCTGGTGTCCACCGGATGCATTGGACTGCGGCAGGCTTCTCCGTGGAGACTACCAGTTCATCGTCGAGTGCTAGAGCTCTATGTAAACGCCTGGATTAGCCATGTGTAACCTTGTCTCAATGATTGTGCAGAATATCTCACTTAACGATTCCGGCATCCACCTTAATAACCATCCTGAATCTCACCGAATACTCCCGCACACCTCCAGCTTCTCCAGCACCAACCATAAATGTTCCCCCGGTCCCACCACCGCCCCCTATGTTTCTCATTGCGCCTCCTGCTGAAGCTGAAGAATTCTGTCGTGCATGACTGTAGTGGCTGTGGACAAATGTAGGACGGTATACCCGGCCCATTGGATCCCCAGCCAATGAATAGGTGATGAAGTATCCCAGTGCAGTTTGGACAACAAAGATCTGGTTATCTGGCCGAATGAGAAGGTCTATATTGGGCCCATAGGACTTGAGCGAAAGTTGAGAACGACGAACATGGGCTACAACTGCTGTTGGCTGGAAGGCAATGTGGCAAGATATGGGGCTCAGCTTCTACCCCAGTGAGCGCTAAAGAGATTCGTAAAATGTTCACGTACCTTTGTTTGCCAGATCGTCATTTCAGTAACTGTGATAGTTGCAAAGAGTACCCCATTTCTCGACATTTTGAGCGCTAGAATGGCACTATTCGCAGTTTGCTCATTGAGCTCCTCGGAGAAAGTGACATCTAAGCTAGATCCCGACTTGTTGCCATCTTCAAGCGAAGTAACCAGCAAGCGGTGTGGGTCCAGGAATTCCGTCTTCGAACGGTGGGCTTTTGACGCTGCTGCCTCATCTTCCTGACCTTCTCGTTCCCCCACATCTTGGACCTTCTGCGCACTGTCGCCTGCTAGTAGTAGGTTGTCCCATTGAATAGCTTTCTTGCTGCTGGAGCCTGACGTGGTATCTCCGGTATAATCAATCGGAGATACAGCTACTAGGGTCTGGTCTTCGTGGTTGTCATCAGAATCGTAGGTCGTAACGGAGTTGGCGACCTTTACAGAGAAGATTCGAGGAGTACCAAGGGGCCAGTACATCGTTTAATGTCAAGCGGACGGTGAGCCTCTAGCCTGAGATGGTGTGTTTTTAGGAATTGGTCTCAAAACTGTTCAGAAGTACAATTGAACAATTGATATTGGAGGTTCCAGAGCTCGCATGCAACCACAATCACATCATGCCGAGAACTTCGCCGCCGCTGCATATGACGCAGGCGCAGTTCTTGCAGTTGGGGCCCCAATCCCACCCTCATTGGACCACCTCATATATGAATATTACACAACATGACGGCCGGGATTACAGAAAGCATCATGAAGGAGAGTAGAAATAACAATGTTAAGATACATATGCAACGCTAAGTAGAGAATTAAATACAATGCTGATACTTTTTTCGTTTTTGTCAAAAGCTGAGCAGACCAGTCTTCTCGTGGCGGGGGCGGGCACCACTCGCTTCTGATGAATGCTATATATTCGGTTCCACGGAACACAGCACCTAGTTCCGCCTCCTTGCTGTAGCGGAATCGAAACTGTCCAACATGGCATTTGCAACTTCATCCTTACCCCCGAAGGTGTAAGCTTTTGCTGAGTGCCATCACTTTCTAGAAGTTGACTTAAACCAGATTGCTCACGTCTCTGCGTTTCGCTAACTTTCCCGTAAATGCTCATAGCTCCAGCTATCATTCCACCCAGATCTCCTAGCTGCGCCGGTATCACCACCGTATTGCTCTCCTTAGCCAATTTCCCAAACGCTTCAACATACTTTTCAGCAACACTCAAGCTAACTGCACCTTGTGCTGCCTCCTTGTTCTCTCGGATTGCTGTTGCGACGGCTTCAATTCCTGCCGCGGTTGCCCTTGCCTTCAATAATATTGCTTCTGCCTCACCGCTGGCGGTATTGATCTGTTCCGCCTTGAAGGCTTCTGAAGCAAGAATCACACTTTGCTTCTTACCCTCTGCAATGTTGATTGCACTCTGCCTCTGACCTTCTGATTCCAAAATTTCAGCCCGTTTTGATCTCTCCGCAGAGACTTGGCGATGCATTGCTTGGAGTACAGGTTCTGGAGCATGAATATCTCGAATTTCGTATCTTAAAATCTTAACACCCCAGTCGGCGGCAGCTTCGTTGATGACGTGAGTGATGTTGGTGTTTAGGGCAGCACGTTCCTTGAGGACATGATCAAGGGTCAACTGACCAATCTCCGAGCGCATTGTTGTCTGTGCTAGCTGTGATATAGCATATTCGGCATCTTCGACACCATAACTGGCCTTGTAAGCATCAAATATTCGGATGTAAAGTACACCCTAGTGGTCCACTATCAGTTTACGTAATCCTCACAGCTTCCAGGGATTCTCACGTCCAATTCCAGAGTGACGTTATCAGCAGTAATGGCACTCTGGCTCGGTATTTCAATGGCCACCTCCTTCAAACTCTTTACATATTGAATTTTATCAATAAATGGAAATAGAATCGCTAATCCAGGCTCCAAAATCCTATGGAATTTCCCCATTCGCTCCACTATCCATGCCTGCTGTTGCGGAACAAAGCTTTATTTTATTGCGTTAGTCCTCGCCTCACACTTAACAGGAGAATAATTACCGTATGATGGTGTTCGCCGGTAACCTCTGCCTTTGAAAGTAGCTTGGAACTCCAGTGCCGTGGTGACCACCACCAACTCCGAAGATCGAAAGGTCATTGTCCCGTCCCCGGTTAGGATTTTGTAGAGCGGATGGCCTAGATAAGCCCGGAGATATAGAGGTTGAGAATGATTGACATGAATGTGCAATAGGGAAAAGAGCTCGGGAGCAAGGTACGGTGCGGTGTGGATAGGTATGGAGGTATGCAGCACGAGCGGTAGCCCTGGCAGCAAGCATCCTTCTTCTTGATTGGCAAATCCCCAGTGTTATGTCGAGAGTTCAGCTGTTGCGGGAAAGTTGTAAAGTTGAACGTTCCACCCAAGCCTGCAACATTTCTACATTGAGGCTTCATGTAAAATCTTGGCATGCAAGCCACGGATTTCCCAACTTGGTAGCTTCACTACCAATCTGCCCTCTTTTATAATCGCAGACTCGAATCGAACCCAGTGAGTTTATACCTATCATGCTACCTTACGCGTGGATACGTATAACTTCACCAGATTATGAACAAAAACCTCCTAGTCATAGCAATATGTATAACTATACATACTGGACCACAAGCAAGACAAAAATATCGGCCATTCTATATCTCAGTATATTTTTCACCACCTTAGTGACTTTATATGTAGCAGTTTCCGACTCCTCCCAGTTCTTGCAACTACCTGATGTTCATGGAAAAGTCCATAACTTCAGGCCCCGCCATGATGCTGAAAGACCTCGTGCGGCCCTTATATCACTGGTTCGAAACTCGGAACTCTTCGGGATATAGCAGATCGATCCGTCAGCTTGAGTTCCATTTCAACTCCAATACCTCACACCGGTATCCATGGGTTCTTTTTCAGTAACGTGCCTTTCACACAACAGTTCATTGATGGTACATTGAATTTGACTTCTGGCGGAGCCTACTATGAGGTAATCCCAGAAAGGCATTGGGAGTTGCCTGAGTGGGTTGACCAGGACAGATTCATGAATAGCCTGGAATATTTGGGGAGTGTGGGTGTTGGTAAGAGCTGGTTGGTCTCGCACCGTTGGTTCCCATGTTCTCGCTATAACTCACCAAGCCTCGAGCCTGACTCATCGTGGGATGTGTAAGTCATATGTGCCGGTGGAACTCCGGATTTTTCTTCTAGCATCCGAGATTGCTTGAGTTTGACTACTACTGGAGAGTAGAGCCAAACGTACGGAATTTCCAATTTTCATGCATATGGTTGGAACATCTCAGCTAAGCAGAGTCTATGCGAAAGGTGCACTACTTCTGTCAATTTAACTACGATGTCATCAAATTTCTTAAAAGACAGGGTATCAAATATGGGTAAGTATTTCTGATACAGGCCCAGACAAGACTGGTATCTTACTTCAAAGCAGCTTTACAATGGACATATTAGATGATGCTCGCTCATTTCCATCCTTATGGAGAGTAACCTAGGCATATCTAAGAAAAGATCCCGATTTTCTCCATCCTGAAGCTGAGTTGGACTGGATCTTGAGTGATGAACTAGTCCATCCTTCTGACCATCTACGCGATCGTGAGAAAGGAACCTTTGTGGAAGGAAAGAGACTACAACGGGTGTCAATTTTTCAGCAATTTCGAGAGTAAGGAAGTTTCCTTCGAACATATGCGTCTGTATAGAGATAACTGTTCTGAGCCGTGGATACATCATAACTATCAGTGGCGAAAATTATACTGACAGTTTTATGAAGTTGGCGATTTGAGTTTCTTCTAAAGCGACCGATACAATAGGTTTCGACTATTGTATAAAAGGGGAGGATACTTCTATAAGAGATGGGGTATGTGCAAGAATCCATTTGACACATTTTACAGGGTATTTAATTACATCGTAACAGCAGACGCACACATACGCTGTTGCGATGATGTTGCCCCCAAATGAGATTCATTGGTTTCGCGACATAGGATTCTTGTCTCCAAACTAAAACATGTATAGTTGATGATAATGGTTCCATCTGGCAGGTACCTCTGGAATCCCCACAAAAACGACCTAAGGAGAGTTGTATAAAGATGTGGCTACGCTCCCAGAACTAAAATAAAATATGTTGTTGGCAACTGCTAGAATTCCTTCTTTTAGCAAGCTGCAGATATGTCTTAGCACCAAGGTCCTCGAAAGGGGCTGATAATAACCCTAGATCATAAGCCATGGCTGACGTGAAACATATCAATTTGAGCCTATTCAATGGGTACATGTATACAGTAAAATTTGAATCTAAAGGCTGTTGCACTACCCCTCGCATTTTAGTGATGTCACGGATCAGGTGGTGGATTATAAACTCGCTTTGGAACACTCTCTGAGCTAATGGCTTTGGTTTAGGCTCCCATACCGAGTTGTAGTTTTGGACCGGTGGAGGAAGTCTGCATCTAGAAACCGCCTGGGCATTTGCAGCTATATTCAAGGACAGCACTTGTAGAGGTTTCCTTGATGGCATTATGGATAATTCAGTACATTTCAATCTCCGACGTTCATATGAAACCCGCATATGTCGTTCACACCGCATATGTATGTGATAGCGCTACCGAATAACGGCTAGTGCAAGCTGCTTACTCAATCATACGATGTATCGTCACGGGATCTGATGGATCAATCTTCCGCACCTCAAAATGACCTCTTAAAAGTGGGCTGAGGGTAATTCAATGAAGCAGATATTCATCAGCGAAGGGCTCCTCCTTCATAGTCTGGTTGGCACAATTTGTGAGAGTACAAAGGAAAGGTGCCGTTTAACATGAGCCTCTTCCGATACTCCTCCAGCTGTGAGGAACATGGAGGAGTTCGGATATCTAGCCCACACCTGAATTATTTCACGGACTTAGCATTCACGGTATTAGCATATACGTTTAACGGTAAGCTATTGTCTAAGTAATATACTTATTGGTCGGTCGACAGGACTATTTTCGATGATAGTTAACGATGTGGTAACGATGCCTCGAACCAGAAAAAGCGAAAGCTCACATACATTACTTCTTATTCTAAGATCATTATCCGTAGCAGAGAACAGACCTGGTTTTGGGATTCGGTCGCTTTTAAATAAAGAGAGAATGTTGGCTAGCGATGGAGGGGATGCTTTGCTGCAAAATAGGAGGGGGGTTTTCACCCGGTGCTGGCCATACTGCCCCAAAGGGCGGTGCATGTGAGTACTGGGTTAGTTTTTTTTTATAGAATACATATGAACATAGTGAAACATCTAGGTTATTCAAAAGAAGTGGATCGCTCCAATGAAAGCCAACACTCACGACTTGTTCACTACATTATTGGCCCATACTGATCGATTTTAGTTGAAAGACCGGATGGAAGTGCGTACAGTTACGGAACCGTATAGAGGTGAAGAGATCTTCACTTAGGGAGGTAATGGAGCAGTATTTAAAGGATATGTGAGAGAGCAGCGGTAGAAGCGAGGTGCACGGTTTCATGACAACGAAATGTCCGATAAATGATCACATCCACATACTTTGGCCAATTGTTACAGGAAAGTGAGCCGCTCTTTGCAATGTTCTCTCGTATGGAGAACAATGGATGCCCGTTCTGGTCGATTGCATATATGCCGCATTGAGCATTGGAATGTTATAATGACGGAGAAATATGGTCTCATGACGAAATGCGGCCATGTGATAATGCTTGTTTCTTTATCAGATTCTTTCAAGAACCCCAAAAGCAACTTGTTTTTGCTTGTTTTTCTCTTTTTTTTTTTTTTTTTTTTTTCGCATTTACAATTTCTTTTTTTCTTCGTTATAGCCGGTGCAATCTTATTGGTAAGCTCCATGGTCTTGTGGTCAAAGGCAGGTTACCTGTGAACATGTAGATTCACCAATGCCCTGCTTGCAATAAAATCTAAACAGAGTGGCATCAAGCAAGATACGCAAACTTATAGCCAGGTCTATTTGTCTGTACAGGTCACATAGATTGTTGGGGTAATACTGCAACTATCACAACTGTATCCTTCTTTTTCTTCTGCTTTCTTGCAGTTCTAAAGATATACCTATTGGTGCTTTTAGGTGATGTAATCAATCTTGGATGCCATTCCACTCTGCGCCATCATCCCCATCATCGCTGTCGTCCTCCCCCTCATCAAAACCCTCTTGTTCTCCCTCAACATCCTCCTCCTCGCCTTTGTCCGCATCGTCTCCCTCATTCACCGTACCCCACGCACCAACAATATCCCATCTATCACCTTCCGCAGCCTGACTAACATATTTCACAAACTTCAAAAGACCCCCATCTCTTAATACAATACTAAGCCTATTCCATACGGCACCCATTGTAAACAGTACACCATCATCACCATTCGCTGCAGATCTGTAAATGGCGGGATCTGACTTCTTGCCTTTCTTCCTGCCAAACTTTTGATCCTTCTCATCCTCTTCACCTTCGGAGTCTTCATCATCATCTCCTGCCATATACATTTCGTACCCTCCAACACCTGCACTCTCATTGGAGAAAGGACCCACCTCCTTTGGTGGGACAGGCACTTTCCCCTTCCTATTGGCCTTTGAGGCTGAATTAGTTTTCTTCTCTCCTACTTTCTCCTCCTCCTCTTCTATCTCTTCCTCCCCCTCGACATCCCATCCTTTGCTAACGGTGAGCCCCAAACAGACCTCAATCTTCACATCTCCTTCTTCCGGTTTGCTTGGATCAGGTTCCCAGTCAGTTGCTAGTGTGTAATCCAATCCACGTCTGAAACGGCGAGCAAGGAGGTCGTGACTAGAGAGCTTCATCCCAGTTGCGAGATAAAGGAGCTTTCGGAAGGGCTTTGAAGGAAACAACTGCGAGATTAGATCTAGAATAGGATTTTCTTCTGAAGCCTCCTGCTTTCCCTTGCCCTTACCCACTTCTTTCACTCCCCGTGATGTATTTTGAAGATACAAAAATCGTTGTTTGTGTGGCGGTACAGCGACTTTCCACCCTTCTGCCTCTTGCTTCTCTTTTGTGTCCTCTTTGCTACCATCCCGTGCCTCGAGATATGCCTTCACCTTTGCAGCATATTTTTTCGAGAGGAAGTTGGTGAGTTGGATCGAGAAATTTGCGGATAATTCTTCGCTAATAGCTTCGAGAGTGTCAGGAGTCAGGTACGTTGGGGAAATGTATTTCAGTAGGAATTCGCAATCGGCTTCCGAAAACCCTTCGTCGTCGCCGCTGTCATTGCCGGCCATCTTGGTATCATTTTCAGCATCAACAGTATCATAATATTTCATCTTCGGCTGGGGTAAATCGTATTTATCTGACTGGGACTGTAGCTGCTGTAGCGAACTCTTCTCTACCAACCTCTCCTCTTCTCCTTCTATGTAACCCTCCTCACCCTCCTGTGGAATATGGAACCAACCACTGATCGCCATTCTTACTTTCCCATCCTCAAATACCTCTTCAACATCATGGAAACTCTCACCTGGTTGGACAGCGAAAAAGCTCAGCTGATTCCAGGCTGGGGGGATTACTTTGCTCCATTCAGCAGATGGGACTCTTGACTTTCCATCACCCATTAATGTGGTAGGGTACAGCCTCAAACCACCTCCCCATTGAGGCTTCCATGGATCGTCTGGGTCTGTCAAGTACAGGATATACGACACTCTCCTCGAGCCGATAACATCATCATGGCACAGGAGATGGCATCCCTTTGTGTAGACGTTGATTGCCATATCGGCCTTCTTCCCACTCAATGGTCCACAGTTTGTCACCTCGGAAATAAAGTTCCTGAATTCCTTTGAATACATAGCATTCCGCAGTTGCAGCAACGAAGGGAGAAGCTTGAGTGCGGAGGCCGGAAGTCCAGAGAGGTTGGCAAGATCTCCAGATTGGTGAATGCAATAGATATCGGTTTCTTTGAGGGTGAAATGCAAGTTGTTCAGAATCTCTTTGCGGACACTTCGGAGGAGTGAGTCGTCAATGAGAGGTTGGATAACTGCATGCTTGTAACTGTGGTCAGTTAGTATCTGTCTAGAGCTCAATTGACGACCCTAAGCAATACTTATGAGACTATGGGACACACGGTTCGGAAGCTGCATAGGAATCCCGATATCCGTCCTTCACAGGCCCTTCTAACAACTTTTCTGCGAAAGAAGCTTGAATCCTGTCGGCCTCTGCTTCTGGTCTCGCAGCATTTGCAGGATTCAGTCTCGACCCGGATCGCTTTTTTACAGAAGCCCTATCGGGAACCGCATGTGCAGATTTTCTCTTCGTCATTGCTGTAAAGCTTGTGTTGATGGGGTTGAGGCCACAAAGAACGTGTTTTCAATTTGGTTGAGCTCACATGGTAGATGGTTGTTTTCCGTGTGCCAAGAATGTCAATGTTGCCAAGACTGTCAAGTCCTGTGAGCGCCAGGTGATAAAGTTACTAACCAGCTTCGGCAGTGGAAAAATCTCACCCTAGCCAGAAAAGGCAGTCGTTTTATCCCACAAGACTACCTATAGGCCGCCCCTGTGTGCGATCTCTTTAAGTGCTCCTATAGGTTCTCTACGAGAGGCTAGTGCTAGCCAGACTACCTATAGGTAGTAGGAGTGCTGTACGCGTTCCGATGCTTTAAATTACGCTCCAATAGCTATACTGGCTTCTTACGCTTCTGTACTTGTAGCAGACCGGAGGGAGTATGCTTATATCGGTATGCTTGTAACGGGAGTTTTCTGAGACATCCGCGATTCTGTGGAGGGTGTTGTGCCAACCAGACTAGGGAGTTGCGAGGTCACGAATTATCCAAAAATATTAACCTGGGTACGAGGCTACGATTAAATATATTCTCTGGCTACGAGGGCGCTGTGCCAACCAGACTACTGGGAAACAATGGACAACCATACGTGCCGTGCTGTCTTTTACTCTCGTTTTCGGTTATCTCGTTGCTGCCTAGTTTTTTACCTAGTTTGAGAGTCGGACAGGTTCTGGCACGATTCTCGTTATCTCGTTATCTGTTATTCTCGTCGGGAAGTTTACCCCATTGTCGGCCTTAGCACTCGGCCTTGGCCACTAGAGGTTTCTTGTATATATACTTCCCTTTCCCGCACTCTTTCTTCTGTTCTCCATCCAACGTCTTGTATCTACAATACAGTACTGGTCCTTGATGCCCTTCGAGTGCGCCCCCCTTTGTATCTGCCTCTCCATTCTGCAGCCTTGCTGCCCCCTGCTATACATTCCTACACTCGCGTAAGGTGTCAGTCTTGCCCGTGCCTCCCCCCTTGTCCACTGCCTTGCATGCCATACCCCTTGCCCCCCTGCCATCACGTTACAAAAGGCATTACCACAACGTAAGCAATATAATATACCCTTTCTTCTTTCAAACAAGTATTATAAGTTAACGACGTCTCCATTTATATATAGTACCTGGGAAAGAATAGACAACGAAAAGATTTGGGGGTTGTGACTACCCCAGGCTCAAAGGCATTACCACATCGTAAGCAATAAAATATACCCTGTCCCCTTTCAAACAAGTGTCAAAGCTAACATCTCCATATTATCTATAGTTCTTTGGGGTTCGAAAGCTTTACAGGCTGTTCCCTTCCCTGCACCGTCCTACCAGTCACTCCGGTAGTGACATACCATGCATCTCCACACGCATGTGTAAAGTGCCCAGCAATGTCTGGTGTGTTTTAGCTGAAGTAATCCCCATACAGCCGACTGCCGTCAGAAAGCGTCGGTGGCTCACTCCTATAGGCTTTCGATTTCGGTCGGGAAGTCGGGTTTGGGTTGTCTCTTTGAGACACGTTCTATTGATTCTTGCTTCGGTAGGAAGATATGGAATTGCAGTGTGGCAGGACCAGTTAACTTATCCTTTAGATAACCCCACAGACTTCTATGTTCAGGCATAGGAAAAACATCATGAGGCGACTGACTCTTTGCGAGTAGTCTAACCTTGAGATGGCTGTGCAGAGCGTCTCTAAAACTATCAAAGAGGATGGTTTCTGAGAGTACAATGCCCTTCGCACAAACTGACTCGGGTCAAACGGTCAGTGTAGCATTCATATAGGTATGGGGACTTTGTCCGCCTGCCGTGGTTGTTACAGTGCAAGGGTGGGTTTTTCTACTCCTGACAGGATCAGGTACGAACAAAAGGATAGGAATACACAAGGGAAGGAAGGGTAGAAGGCCAGAACTTCGAGTTCTGTAGGTGTTTTCTACCATGGAGGAAAGGACCAAAAGTTGAAAAGAAAAGGAAGGTCTTGGGATGATGGGGTCTTGGGATGATGGGGTCTTGGGATGATGGACAGGCCTTGGTGTCGGGATGATCGAGTGGTTCACTTTCCTTTGTATGAAGTTGGAGTTTCCTCTGTTCCGTTTTTTTTTTGGAATTTTTAGATCGTTTTGCTTCTCGTTTGGGTCTGCTTTTTGCGTGTATTATGTTTTTTTCATTTATAAATGGTTGTCTTTTTTCCAATCTCTCCTTTGCACACTGGTGATACTTCGACCGCTGCAAACATGCATTAGCGGCCCAACATTCGCCGAAGCCACTGGCAACCCAGATTGTATAACTAAGTGGGTCAATTTCTTGTTTTTTTAAAAACACTCATTACTCCTATTCGGGGGACCATGGGGACCTACCCGGAAACCCGGGTACAGAGGTTCAGGACAGCAAGTCAATCTGCCAGATTATTTTTTTTTCCCTTAAAGTCTGTACTCTATGGTGTAAGATTACGAGGTTATATGAGCGAGGAATCTTGAGAGAGAAGAGTTGTGTATATTCAAAGTGGAGAGCTATCAAAGGTATCGCTATAAACTTATTTGCTATGGTCCTTTTTTCTCCATATCCAAAGAGATGTTTTCCTGCGTACTTTCCGGGCTCTTTTATCCTTCGCAGCCCTTTCCCAATTGCCTTAATCCGGAATCCCGGTTTATCCCAATTGCCTCTTTTTGGTTGCTTACCCTATAGGTACAAGCGAGAGTTATTCACAACATATGGGGCCTTAGGCTATGATGGCCCCGTTCCCTCATCTTGGTACACAGGCTAACGCGCCCAATATATCCACCTATCCTCCACTGCCAAGGCCCATTTGGGACTAACTAGTTTCAGTATGAACTTAACTGACTAAGCATGGGAAAACGGGTTCTACTAAATATATCGAGGCACTGGTAAAGCCCAGCATCCCCACTCCGTACGGAGTACATACTCAGGTCTCGCAGTCCGGTGTCCCATGTAGCCTACCCCCCGCAATAAGTGATTGATATAATGAATTATTATGTCCGAAATCATGTTGAGAATAGTCTTCGATCGTTGGTACTTATACATACATACATACAAGGTGAGTTTAATATCAAAGTATGGAAAGCCCAGACCATTATTGCTCTAAAGGTATAGTACTTACAATAACTACCTCCAAATACTTTATATACTATTACATATCTGGTTCTCTGTACTCCTCCATATATTCTACTATTTATTAGGCAATGTACCATTAGGAACACAGCTACATACTTACCCCAGAGCGATCATGAAACAGAAGAATCAACTAGAGCGAAGCTTACCCTGAAGTGCTCAAACGCAACTGAAGCACGACCGGAACCTATTATTGAGACAGGTCTACTGTAGCTACTGCTTTGGATGCAGGGGTTTCGTCATGACGAGGTTTTATTCCTATCTACAGTAACTAACACCTATGATTGAAGCCTGCTTCAGCGAGCAAATTTATCGGAATAACCCATGATTGACTCGTTGACTTCGTACTCCAGGCTAAGCTGACCGACCTATCGACCCATGTATTTCATAGCAATTGTACAACCCATACCGGAATGACCTGCTATATCCTTCCTCAATTCATACAGTACCCATAGTTACAACTCTTCAAACATTAACATATACTTCTCACTGTGGCAACGAAGATTTTGTGGACTACGTCTAGGGGGAAATTGTGTTGACATGGAAGTAATGCGGCTCCCAGCCCTACCGGTAGTCCTGTCGGTCGCTACAACTTCCTAGATTGTCCAGTCTTCAACACGTATGTATTTTCGCTTACTAAAACACATAGATTCCTCTCCCGAGAACATACGTACGTAGATGTTGGCGAAATCTGTTCCCGTTCTTGTAAGATTACGAGGTTATGCAGTGAAGGAATCTTGAAGAATTGCGTGTGTATATTCAAATAATAGCAGAGTGATCTTTAGGTATCGCTATAGACTTATGCTATTTTAATTTTAATCAAAATCAATGTAATTAGATTTGTCCTAATACTCTACAGAAATTCCTCCTTCGACTTTCCAGCTCCTTATATCCTTCTTTTCCTAATTGAGACCGGCCTCTTTGGGGTCCCTGCTCTTACCCTTGTTTCTACCACAGAGTTCAAACTGTCCTATTCCAGCTAGTGATCATGGGCCGAGAGTAATTCCAACAGTTCTAGGGCTGCTTTTTTACATCTAGGGCTGCTGTTTTTTTTACATATCTACTGCTCGTATCAGTTCCGTCGCCTGTTGGCAAAAAACCTAACTGAGTTATGGTATGGTTGGCGCATTGTTATCCCTGATGATATGTAATGTTCTCAATTGGGGTGGCTATGAACGTGATTGCGATATTTATTTACTTGCAAGTTTGATATCAGACATAAAATAACATGGAGCTAAATATCCCATGTCCTATTATACAACAAACAACTTCCAAAATTCCCCTGAACAAGATACGGATGTTCCATACATCAATCAGCAATTCTCCTTCCGTGACCCTCTCCCGCCCTTCTTTCTACCGCGCGTACCTGCAGAAGGGGCCATCTTCCTTCTCTTTCCGGTATTCACGGGCTCCGCGTCAGAGCCATCCCCAACCTCTGCGGACCCTGCCAATTGCTCGGAACCAAAATCACTATCACTCCCTGATGACGACACACTGACTGCATTCTTTTGCCTCTTCCCGCTATTCGCTGGTTTTCTCATCCCAGCCTTGTTCTTCCTCCTAGACACTGGAGCATTTTTCGGAGTGGACGTTCCTGATGCAGAATCCTTCATTGATATCGGAGTTGGCGCCACCGAATCATCGTCTCCGTTGGCCCCAGGCCCACTTCCTCCGTTCCCTTTGCTCACAATGTGATGCAGCTTCTGCATTGCTTGATCCATCCGCTTACTCTTTCTAGCCTCCTTCTTCTTCCGCGCAAAGGCCCCAGCACCGACAGAACCGTCGAAGTATCTCGTAATATTGCTCTGTGTACCTTCAGCCAATCTTTTATTCATGTCTTTGACCACTGGCACGAGAATCTCATCACATTGCCCCTGTGACCATCCAATAGTTGACATCAGAAACTGCCTCAAGCCATCTAAGTCTGGAACTCCCCACTGAAACCTAGATGGATCCGAATCAACCTCAGGCTTCAGATATGCTCGTCATCAGCAACCGGAAAATTCTTTGGTAAATATAGTTTCGTCGCATGGCTTTTTCTGAACTTTTTCTTGAACTTAGAGTCGAGGGTATCGTTATAGGTAACCCCCGCTAGATGTTGTACCTGCTCCCACCATTCCTGCAGTGGGGCAACCTCCTCCTTATTCATTCCCTCAATGGAAAACTCCGTCAATAATTCTAGTGCAGTAACTGGTCCAACGCCAGGTAATCCATCGGTATAATCACTCCCCAGCAGATGCGCCAAGCTGATCAATTTCTTCTCGGCTTCATCTTTCTTCCGCTGCTCACGCCTGTGATCAGCAGAGTCAACACAATAGGACCCAAAAATCAGTAACTGGAGGGGCCTACTCTCTCCGTCTGGTCTCAGCCTCCTCTTCCGCCCTCCTCTTCATCTGCATAGCCAACAACCTTCCCGCCGTTCTAAGCGCATCATCCTTCCTCCCCTCTCTCCTTGTCCTCCTCCCCGCGACCGTCTGTCTCTTCAACACTGGAGCCCCACCATCGAACACAAATACAGGCTTGATTCCGAAAAACAGCAGCTTGCAAATTCTCCGAAAGAACGCTACAACATGGCTGTTCCTTAAAGCATCCCCCTCTTTATCCCAGACGGCTTTGAGAAACTGATATATCCAATTTGATACATCGACAGCAAGCCGTTTATATGCAAGAGTCTCAAGCTTGATAGGGCGCGCGCATGGGGCGAGAATCGTCCAGAGACCTTGAACACCCATTTGGGTGATGGGCGGGGTGCTGATTCAATGACTTTAGAAGGAACTGTCCTCCTAGTTTACCGGGATGTACCGACGCAGTGGTGTCTCTAGCCACATCTCGTGTATTTTCAGCCCGTACAATAGTAAATATGTATATCAATGTCAAATAAATAAACAGCCTTGCCCCACATCTCCTATTATCACCTATAAAGATGATCAACGCGGTCCTAATATTCAACAACGCTGGCCAACCCCGCCTGACCAAATTTTATTCCCACGTCGTATGTCTCCTTCCTAACTCTCCTCCTCCCACGCAGGTATATAGTATCTAGCATCTACAGTATCTAACCCATTCCCCGATTTCACAGGACATCTCCCTACAACAACGCCTCCTCTCCGAAATATTTTCTCTCGTCTCCACCCGCCCTCCCTCTGCCTGCAATTTTCTCCCTCTCCCTCCCCTCCTCACATCCACCCAATCCGCCTTCTCGTCCCCCACGAGCTCTTCCCTCGCCCCCGAACCAATCCAGATAATCTACCGTCACTACGCAACACTGTTCTTCATCATCATCTGCGACGGTGCTGAGTCTGAGCTTGGATTATTAGATCTTATACAGGTTTTCGTCGAGGCCCTGGATAGAGTGTTTGAGAATGTGTGCGAGTTGGATTTGATTTTCAATTTCGAGGTGCTGCATCAGGTGCTGGCAGAGGTAATTCAAGGCGGGTGTGTGGTGGAGACGGATATTGGGAGGATTGTGGCCGCGGTGAGAACACAGAGGAGGGTGGCGAAGAGGCCGGAGGTTGGCGGGGGTAGTGGGGGTAGTGGGGGATTAGGTGGGGTGGGAGGGAGATTGAGTGGGTTGGGGGTGCTGGGGGAAGGAGGATGGGGCGGGAGGTAGAAGCGTATATTTTGTTCTTTCGTGCAAAGGAGTTTGGGAGTTCTTTAGCCTAAGTATCTAGGGACTCTGGGTGATAGCTGCAAAGGGCTGGTATACTAATTTCGATTTTGGTATTTCTTTTTATAGCCTCTTGTGTGTACCTACATGTACCTCAATGCAATTCAAGTAGTGATTATCCCAGTGTAGTGATGAATATAAAATAAAATCAATATTCATATTTGATTTTAGTTATGTAGGAACTGTTCTTGTAGTTTGGTGATAGTCCAAAACTTTTTCTCTAGGTAGTAGTCTTACTTTGGAGGAGGATTTAAAATAAAAACAATTGGCTAGTGTTGTGAGCTGCTGAATTGTTCGCGTGAACATTGAGATAAGGCGACCCATTGGCCACCGCACTTGAAAGAAACTCTCGTTAACATGCATTACATACCTCCCTACCTCTTTTCAGTGAGGGCATGTTGCCTGTGATACAGGTGCCCACACCCTCCAAAGCTCCATGCCCGTTGATTCGTGCCTAACCTCCTTTCCTCACACTACATGATCAATCCCTCCTCCCTCCCTCCCAAGTCCCCCTTCACTATCAGCCGGATACCGTACACTATACTCCTCTTCATCCATCTCCTTACTTCCGGTTATTTGTCTCCTTCTGCCACCGCCAATAGGCTAACCTATATTGTCTCACATAGGCTAACCTATATTGTCCCTTCATCATGGTTCTTACTGGGACCGCAAATGAGTAGTGAGGATTTAGATACAATAGAAACCTTTTTTGTCCCATGCTAGCTAAATCTTGGGTGCGAAGGGGTCTTTACTGGAGAGGGTAAGGATTTGGTCGGGTGATAGGGGTAGGAGAGACTGCACTCCGATTAATGCGTTACTGCACTTTTTCAATTTAAGGGAGGGAGGTTTGCCTAAAATGCGTGTACCGGCTTGGTATATTGCTCTCGTGGTGGCAGAGTGCTTCCAAACCTCCACAATACAGTCAGTGTACTTGCACAGGTATCAAGGTCCGGGTGGGTGCGGAAATGAATTGAAGTTTCAAGCCCGTTGAATCGGAGGAGAACTTTATATCGACATGAGCAGCGTTCAATACACTGCTGCCCCACCTCATCGTGCACTTCTCCTTATAGTTATGTTTCCCAAATCTTGACCAAAATCACCACCTCTCATCTTGACCTCCTAGCGTCTCTGACCAACTCCGCATACCGCTCGATTACACCAACTCCCGCCACCAGAACCGGAATCGGGGGCATAATCCTGGCCCCCCGTCCGGACGAGGAACCCTTTTAAATGTTTGGACATCTGCCTCCTTCGTCCCTGGCCATGGCTCATGGTATGTTTCACCAGATGGAAGGATTGTCGGTCCGACTAATGGCAGGCTAACAGTAGTTGAGGAAAATTCAAGGAGGCTCCTCTGAGGTGTCAATGATTTCTCTCCGGTGTAGGCTGGAGGGGGAGGCCTTGCAGAAACGACTGGATTACGCCACCGGATGGCAAGGGTGTGGGTTTGGTAGGCTATGTCTAGCTTGGGATCAGAATTTTTCCGAGACGAGATGCACTCTACTATCATAGTAGTATCTGGTGAAAGTTATAAGCATCTATTCCTTTTATCTGACGTCCTTGCCTACCTCAGAACAACGCCTCCTGGACCAACCATGTCCCATATCAGCACTACACTACTGTTCCCACACCACTGCATATCAATCGGTAGATTGTCGCCCATTCCTGTATCGTACTCAGAGAGGTTGTCCTGAAAGTCCGAGGATACCACCCAGACATTTCCCTCAGCTGTATAGTGTCCCACAAACTTGCCATTCGGCAAGAAAGAAGCAGTGGACAGATATTTGGCAGATGATAATTAATAATGTTTTAGACTAGATTAGAGCACCGCTGTAGAGGCAACAGCGTCAAATGGAACAGCCTATTGCTATCAGGAACAAAAACACTGCATAACCTAAATAAAGTGCTCCCGTGACAGAAGGGGGTCACTTGTAATTGTTAGGTTATGATCCACGCTTCCATATGTGGGGATACCTACCTGACACCACTGTTCGCGCTATCGAATTTCTCGAGATAATACGGTATGTGTATCTTGAACTGGGCCGCTTATATATCATTGAAGGGCATCATCGCGGGGTCCCCTTCAGATCGTACATGCATTCTGCATTGCATACGCAACCTCGCATACAAGTGCCCAGTACTTAGTAACATCGAAATGCTTTCGTTTGGTGCCCGGCGGTAGTCCGGCGGTAGTCTGGTTAGTCTGGCGGAGGCATCCGCTCGCTGCAGGGTCTCAGGGAAGCGAGCCTCAGTCCGTTGTCATGCAATCCCAGTTCGGAGTTAACAACTTAACCTTTTGGCTGCTACCTTGTCCCTGGCCTTGGCGAACAAGGAAACTATCGTATACTTTAAGCTACCTCTAGCTACAGCCTCATCTCAGGTTCATGCTCTTCATTGTGCCATCTGAAGTACTTACAATAATATTTCACACAGCCAGTGTTCAATGCCTTCCCAAATCCTTCCCGCTGTCTCGACGCTTTCTTCCCTCACCGTTGAGGAACGGGCCACTGTCCTTTCTCACCTCTTCGAGCCATGCCAGACGCTGATTGAGTTGGTGGTCGATGACCTCGGCCAGAAGATTTTCGATTCGTACAACGAAGTTATTGAACACGTTCGATCATTGCTTCTTTCTGTCCAGGCCTCTGGCTCACATTCCGATACGGAGCGGCTCCTAAATATCCTAGCAGCACATCCACGACTTGGAGCAAAGAGGGTAGAATCGGAGCACTCAAAGATGGAGCAAGCAAGCTTAGCTGGCTCGCAAGGGGAGATAGAGAAGGTAAAACAACTCAACGACGAGTATGAGATGAGGTTCCCAGGTATTAGATTGCCAGTGGTTGAAGAAGTACCATGTCATTGAGCAGCAACGCTAATTTTTTGGCGATTGGTTTACCAGGGATGAGATATGTGTAAGTACGCAGCACCATATATGAGACACACGTCACTCCATTCCCAGCTGACGCACAGATTCTAGTGTTTTTGTGAATGGCCGAAGCCAGCCGATCATCATGGAGAACATGAGACAGCGCATATCACGAGGTGATATTGAAAAAGAGAAGACCGAGGCCATTAATGTTTAATTCCCCTGCCCATTCCAATTCGCCGAAATCTAATTTTCAAACTAACATACACCATACCTTCCCAGGCCATGTGTGACATCGCTGCAGACCGTGCTTGCAAACTCGCACCATAATACCCGAAACGAACAAAAATTGATATCCCAGAAATAATGCAATACCAATATCAACTTACGCCTACACGCGCATTTCCGATAGCCGTATACTCCGTCATAAACGTCGTCAAATAGTCATATCCTGAGAAATGAGAAAACTCAATCATTTCCTCTTTCTTTGCTTTCTTTGGTTTTCTAGCTCTTCTTCACTGGGAGGAGTGGGGGGCCTTCTATGCATTGGTGTGTGGTTTGGTTCGACTGCAAAAAAGTTAGGCTTGCTTCAGAATCAAATTGCATATTTTATCACAACCTACCTGGGGCAATTTTCCGGTACTCTCTCGCCCGCCTCTGGCTCACTCGGCCCTGCTCTTCTGTGTTTTCTTCGACATTGACCTGCTTGGAAGTCTTCTTTGACTGCAAGCGCTTTGAGGTTCGTCGAGGTGGAGCTGCTATCATCCTCTCCCTATTCATGATTTAGTGGTACACTTTTCTAGATGAGGGAAGGCTACATACAGATTTTGTTGCCTTTGAATCTCGATCTGTCTCTGTTGAGCTTCCCTGAGAGCCATTGATTCACGCTTTATCCGATTAAGAATAGCCATCTTGCGGAACTGATGGGGGGGTATTGCCCTCTGCTTGGCCCATATCGCTATCTTGGAATTTCCTCTGTCCACGTTATTTCTCGGAGGCGATGCAAATGGTGCGCTTAGTCGAGACGTGACGAATGTTAACCGAAGGCGCCGCTTTTTAGTGATCTCTCGACTTTCACCGTCTATATCGGCAAGCGGCCGGGCTCGTTTCCTACAGATAGTGGATTCTCGAAATAATCCCGCAGACGCCGGCGCTGCTGATGGTTTCGGGAACGAAAAATCAAACACTCCATAGTCTTTGGCTATGGTGAAAGACAGAAAAACTGGGGTCGCGTGCGATTTTCCCTGCTTTAATGGTAGTGTCATTATGGATTCGAATGGCGTCTGCTCGAGCCGAACCCGTTTTGTCCGCTGAGGCTACGTCTAGCCCGCCTACGAAACTTCAAGTTACAGAGAAAAAGCAGGAGCAGGGAGAAGGCACAGTTTAATATGTAAGATGATGTTTGCGAGCTAGAAGAGGGAAGAGAAAACGTTTTGAAATGTGTAGGAGGGGGTGGGTTGCAGTAAAAGCTAAATTAAGTCTGGACATGAAGTATTCTGTTAGTAGCCTCGTTCCTTTTAGTCTAGCTGTATTTTTGAGTCCATGGAAAATGCTAGATAGTGTGAATGCCAAGGCGCTAATGCCAAGCTGTCCGTTGTGCAAATTTCGCCTTTCTTAGCTGACGCTTTTTTATGCAATGCCTGCTGGCTTCTTATATATATATGGATCCCAGTGCCTAACCAGACTACAGCTGGAAATTCAAACTCGAGTGCTGATGCTGATGTACCTCCTTTGGCATTGGCTCCCGCTTGGTAGGATGAGGAGAACAACGTTGACCGGCATGTTAAACAGCGGGAACTACGGTGGCCAAGAATCGGCCAATCGGATGACCGTTACCAGAGCGAGCTCCTCTCTTGTCCCCTCACCCCAATGAGGCTTATACAGCTATACAGCTAGTGCTTGACCGCTTTGCATGGCAGCATATAGCTTTGTGAGATACCCCCGAGCCGAATGAACGTTTGTACGAAATCCCAATTTTTGATGCTCTATGTCAGAAGCGAGCCTATTGCTAGAGTAGATGTACAGTAAGTATGTAGGTACTGATCCCTTCGAATTGCCTTCGTTACCCTGAATGCTCTTGCAAACAAGTATCTCCGCATTCCGCAATCGGCACATATGTTTACACATCCTTGCATATTCCTCCGGCACACCTTGCAGTTTCAGAAGTACATAGTCCGGCGCGAAGGGGCGTGGGAGCCAAAGTTAGCTAAACAACAAAGTTTTCATTCGCTGTCGGGAGGTGACAGGGATGCACACAGTTACGCAGCGCCTAGTCAGACACGGGCATGGATCGCTGAGGGTTGAAAGTGGTGTGGTGTGGTAGGTGGATTCCTTGCCGATCATGGAGGACGGTAGGGAGGACGGTAGTTAGTTGGGTTTTTTATATCCCTGCTCATGATGCCTGTTATCACGAATTAAGAAATGGATGTGCATTCAATTGTAGTTAGTATTTACTATACATAGTAAATAGTAATTAATACTAGCGTTTAAACTTCACCTAGAGGCCAGACTATACTCCGCTATACCTATGCACCGTTATATTGTGGTGCTTATATAAGCAGATCATATAACAGTACGTTCCTCATAAACTTGGTAGCGTTAGATACATAATTATTCTTGAAAGACTGCGCTCAGATAGGTGAAGTTCAGGTCATATAATGGTGATGTTGAAGAGACTGATTTTCTATGGGCTTAGGTTTTCCAAGAATTTAGAGGCAGAAACGGGTGGGTGACTTAGAACCACTCTTATTTCCGATACAACTTTGAGAGCTTTCAGGATCTGCTCTATGTTCTACCCGAATATGCATATCGATAACGATTCACCCTGAAAGGTCAATTATTCAGGGTAATGACTGTGTTCTTTCAGTTCAGGGTAATCCTTTAGCGTTATTGTTAAACAAGGATATCCGAGTATACTGAATATAAATTACACCGCCAGCCTGGCAGGAACCCACAGTTTCAAGGTCCTTACTTGCTGCCGTACTAAGCTACGGTTCTTGCAGGCAGTGTCCGACCTACTAAAGTATATATACCTACTGGGGTGCATGCGGAGTACTGAGTTTTTTTGCGAGAGAAAAGCCAATAGTGTCGAACAACACTGGCCCATAGCAACCGATATGACCTCAAGATAGCGGGAAGCGACGTGAGACCACAGCATTAGGGAGGGTTCGAATTATTGAATTAAATGCGCAAGGGTTCTCTCAACGTGATATAGCCCTCCAAACCTTAGATCTCTAAAACAACAGTCCAGCGACTACTAAAACAACGCAACAGCCGGAGCCCACATATGTAGCGGCCGCCCGGAAATCCTTGAATACCAGGGATAAGAGAGGATTTTGCAGGCTATCTGGTGCAAATCCCTATGATGCAGAGTTAAATATCCCGCCAGACACAGCAGGTCGGATATTAAGGGGTAGTGGGAGGAAGGTTAGATATGCTCACCATAAGCTAATGTTGAGCAGTGAGAACGACATATCATCACTGATATGATCTATATAGAATTGTCTCCGCGTGGTATGTTCATTTCGCATGTTGCTAAGCAACGCTAACCAAAGTAGGACAGCGCCCTCGTCGGCCGCCAAACCTGAGAGATTTATTGCCCCGGCCTTTGATTTTTATTTATTTTAATACTCATTTACTCATATTCGGTCCCAATGGGGGGACCATAATGAGCCACCCGGAAACCCGGGTGGATTGGTGGATTCAGAGCGCGCCCCTATCCTCCACTACCAAGGCCCATTCGGGACTAGTCTCAGTATGAACTTCACTGACCAAACACGGGAAACCTCCTTAGGACAAACCCGTGCTCCTTGGCTGTTAGGAAATCTTTTTCGGGGAGGCAGGATTTGAACCTACGAACGCCAATTGCATTCACCGGATGATTCCCAACTGTACCATCCACTCCCCAACCCCGGCCTTTAAGAGTGCACGTACTTCAGTCATGTTTTGGGGAGCAGTTGCTTATGGCTATCATTCACCCTCAGTAGCCATACGCAAAAGAACTCCTTCAGAAGGGACTCATGATAAGGATAGACTTGGCCGTAATGTCAATACTATCAAGAGATCCTCGGTCCTCATCTTTTATCCCTCCTATGGAGGATCTCTTCCTCAATTCAGAGTCTAGAGGTTATTTAGATCGGTGTCCCTACTAACAGTACCAACTGCAACAAGGTATCTGTAGGATACCCTGGCCTGCCAGCTCTCCTGACCTCAATTTGGTTGAGAATATTTGGGCGTTGTTAAAGACAACCTTCAGCCCCCATGGAGAAGCTGCTACAAGCGTCCTTATTATCAACAGGAGCTAATTGTTAATGCTGACGTTACTTGGGATGTTCAACCCGCTATATATTCAAGATTCACTGCTTCCACAGCTGGACGTTCAACACGCAATATATACAATATCAGCCTGCGCCCTAGCTTGACGTGCAACTACCTAGCCATATGGCAGCTTTATCTTTTCAATCCACCACACTCGTGTTTACTCTGAGTTCGCCAATACGGAAGTCTTATTTCCCTTATTCTACATTTACTTATCTATCAGCATGATGTTTTTCCTTCTATCACAGTGCTTATATTCTGTAGTGGCATCATGCATTGCAGCCAGCTTACGCCTATTTCTTTTTGCATTTCCGCTTCTGCTTATCTCCCTTTCCAACATAATGATTGGCTGCTTATCCACACCTCTATCTGCTTCATCCTCAATCCTCCATAGATAATCGGATCTGTATATTCTCAAACCCTCCATGTATATATATGTTAACAGCTAAAGCCAATCAGCTATTTCTTTGCCACCTATATCCGACTCAGACTTTCCCTTCAACTTATATAAGATCAGCGCTTAAACTTCCCTCCTTGCATTTGGGTTCCTCTATATCTCATTCCACCACCTCCGAGGATTCCAGTATGGATAAAATGTCGGATACTATTGTCCTGCAGAGGCCTAGTTAATTTACACTAGAAATCTTTCTCATCTCCTTATATTTTGGGTTATTATTTTATTTTATTTTATTTTAATTTTTGCCTCTCGCATTCTATGGTTTTAGATTTGTTCGGCCCAACTGCCAATAGCGCAGATAGATTGGGCCACTTTAACAGATTGGCGTATGGGTCAGAACGTGTTTACAACCAGTGAAATGAATGCTGAAATCTGCGAATTTCATTGGTAGGCTGTTACGGCAGCTTGAGCATCCAACCACGATTCTTTAAGTGCCTCTCCTGCACCGACCCTGTCCGCAGGCTCATACCTTAACATTTTGGTCAGCACGGTAATAAATCCGACTTCGATTCTGTCATACAGTATCAGGTGGAGGCGATTTTCCAATAAAAATCCCGAGGTTTGCGTAGTGATAATGGCCGTCGGTTGCATCTTCTCCACCTCGGTACATAGGCGCGGACCTGCTAGATTAACTTGCCTTGTCCTGAATCCACCCGAATTTCCGGGTGGCTTCTCATGGTCCCTTTACTGGGACTGAATAGGAGTAAGGAGTATTTTTCTGAAAAAAATTAAAAAAAATCTGGATGCAGATTCAACGGGGACGTGTGTGTCACGAGGGAAAGTATTTGTCTGTGAAGTTAGTTCAAACCTAATGATGGTATATGAGCTACAGGTACCAGATAACCAATGCTCCATACATCGATTTTCTCATCCCAAAGAGCTTCAGGCTTCGAGGTCACAATTCTCTCTTGGGCTCGGAACGGGAGTGGAGTAAGCGGAAGTGGTGAAGTAGAATCACCTAGTTTGAACGCTGGATATCCAATTAGTAACACTACAATATTAGGATTTCACAACAACTTACCTCCACAATATCAGTGAGCTTAACTTTCAGCTTACTGGGGTCAATCTTGGGTTCCTTGGAGGGGTTTGGAGGCGTATAGACGACGGGATGCCCATGGATCCCCATTTTCAGGACAAAGTCCGCCCTTATGCCTCACAAGTTCAGTTTCCAGCGCTTCCCGTACATCTTGAAAGACTTCACTTTCCGTTTCTTGATCGAGCTTACGAATCTCACATAGCAGATTCCCACTATACACATCTACAGAGACTACTATTAGATGAATTCTTAGCGAAATACGGAATATATACCTTTATGGGCAATCCCTGCGCTGTGTATACGTTGCAAGCCCAATATGTCACCCACCTAGTACACCAATCAACCAACGAGCATGAGCGGGAGAAATCATCACTGGACTTATTTCTATTTCAAGGACAGGATGCAGTTTCGATGCGGCCAATCGGAGTCGACCCAGTGATTGAAGTTCATCTCGAGGAGAATGCTACTTCTGAGGCACCGCTACCCCCACAACCCGCGATTGTTCATAAACACACCATGTGCAGAGTACCCCTCAAGGGGAATCTCACTAAGGTGCATAGTAAATGCCGGGGGTTATCTTAACGTCGTTAGAGAGTGGACTGGAGGTTATAGCGCCAACGGCCGCAAAAAGAGGGAGCAATGGGTCTGGTAACGGGGCGAGCGGTGTTGAAGGAGCGATCAGAAGGAGGAAGGACCTCCTTGCCTCAGCAAGAAAGGATCGTGAAGCACTCGAAACACTGGCAGACAGTCTTGCGTATACACGGCCCAACGCAACAAGCACCATTCCCAGTGCAACGGCAGCAGATAAAGCGAATCTCTTTGGTGGGGGCAGGAAATTAATGGAGGCGCAAGTACTGGCGGGGAAAGGAGGGTACTAAGGGCACCGCTACCGGAAACGGAGAGAACTAGAGAGCTAGATAGCGATGGGGTCTTACAATTGCAAAAACGGTATTTGAGAGACCAGGACCAGGATTTGGAAAGTATGCTCAAGACAGAGGTTAGGGAAAGGGAAATTAGCCAGGCCATTCATCAGAAGTTGGGCGAGCAAATTGGGGGAAAGAGAATGAAGAAGATTTCGTAAAAAGAGCGTTTATTATGATGGTGATGGGGCGCCAGAGTGTGAGTGATGATAACAACATATATTGGTGATTGCACCGCGAGGGCCGATATATGTACTTTTATTATTTTACATTCTGTACTGAAGACGGCGTTCAAATAATTTCACTTACCACGACTTTTTTTTCTCTCCTACACTGAGAGGCTACCTGAAGGTTGCAATGTATAGTGTACCTTGTTTCTTCTAAGGGTTGTTCTATTTAGGTGCGATATTGTATGTTATTATTGTTGGAATTACTCTCGGCCCATGAAACATCGCTAGCTGAGATAGGACAGTTTGAATTCTGCGGAAACCAGGGTAGGATCAAGGATCCCAAAGAGGCCGGTCTCAATTAGGGAAAGCAGGATATAAGGAGCTGGATATGTCGTAGGAAATTGGGATTCTTCTATAGAGCACTAGGACCATAGCAATAAGTCTATAGCGATATCTAGATATCTCTCCTCTTCTGAATATACACGATCAATTATCTTCACGATTCCTTCGCTGCATAACCTCGTAATCTTACAGGTTATGAGCCCGGCGCTCAGGCAAAAGCAATAAGAACAAAAGACAGTTGAGATATCTGTGGTATCAACCCAGTAACACTGCCGTTCAGAAAGCAGAAGCCCAAAAGCCGTGGCCGCCCTATCGTTGCCAAGAAACCCTGCAAAGCTCTGCATATGCCTACACACCGATCCTGGTCAAAGAGAATAAACCGTCAAAACAAGCAACTCTTCAAAAACCTCTCGGGAAACAAATCTTCAGAAATCACCACAACCCCAAGAGAACCGCTGTCAGACACCGAATACCTAGAATAGGAATTATGCAAGAGTGGGCTATATAATGAGGCACTAGCGATAAAGGAATGAAGAGAAGGAAATCATCAAGAGCTCGGAGATCTCTTAACCGACCTCGATACCAAAGAAGCAGAAACATCCCTACTGGACGAAGGAATCTAGTACAAGGACCAATTAATAAGCTTCGACCAGATACACCCAGCACTCATTTAAATGAGCAGCGACTTAGCCGGACCAGCCCTAACATCCGAGTCAGAATACGAAATTGGATACCCAGATCTCTCAATTAATATCCAAGTCGGAAGAAGAAGAGGGTGAAGAGCAAGAACTCCACCTCCTCTGCCACCAGATTCACCATCACCCCCACCAGTCAGAATATCCGATTCTTCTAGAAAAATCCCAACCTTAGATACCAAGCTGTCCGGACCTACCACATACCTAGAATGGGTAATGGCAATTGAGAATTACCTGGATCTTGTTCCAGCAGGAGAAGAGAGGGTTTGGGATGTAGTTGTAGGGACATATGAGAAACCAGAAGAGACAGCAACCCCCAAAGCAAGGAGAACATGGAAGGATGCGAACGCAGTAGCCTTACTGACAATTCGGAAAAACTGTGAAGACGATGTGCGAGCAAGAATAGGTAGCATTGGGTCAGTGAAAGAAGCATACGAAGAATTAAAGAAGGCCTATGAAGGAAAAACCTCCATCGAATTCTATTCTTTGCTAAATAGCATATCGAAAATACAATTCAATGACAGAACCCAGACTATAGAAGAATACATCATTGCATTCGAACGAACCTGGAATGCTTTTGTTAGGGTTATCGGAAGGGCTGATCTCACAGCAGCAAAAGATGATGAAGAAGAGCGAGACTGGAAAAGCATTAATTGAAATAATCAATAAACTGGAAGCAGCCATAAACCTATGAGTCAGCTAAATCTAAGCAGACTAGGGAGGAGAATTCCGCAACAATGAGCTTTAAGAAGAGCTAAAGTAACGAGGCATAACTTCTAAAGAAACTATCCCGAAGCATAGTAAAACAAATGCTATAATCGAACGAGCAAACTGAACGATCCTTACTATGAGTAGGACTGCTCTCATAGGGTCAGCTCTACCTAAAGGCCTGTGGGACAAAGCTTCGAGCTGGACAGCCTATACGAAGAATCGGATTCCCCATAAAACTCTTCAAGGGAAAACCCCCATCGAAATCATGCTCAAAAAGGATCTAGAGACCGAGCGAACAAAACTAAGACCATTTGGACAACGAGTCCTCTGCTTTAATTACGATATCTCCGATAAGCTCTCTCCAAGAAGCTATGAAGCCAATATAATTGGTTATACATCAGCAACGAGTTTATTTGCACCAGGTGCACCAGGTACACCTGGTGCTCTATTGCAGAACTAAGCCTTGTGACGTACTAGTGTTCCATGTTCCCTTCCTGGCGTACCTCTAGTGCTTCCAACTCCCTGAACCACCATGTTACCTTTATACTGTTTCTACCACGGTATCTATGCATACCTCTTTCCCTATAATATCCCAGCGTTATCCGCTTTGCTAAGTTTCCAATCCAACATTTTGCATTCCCCTCATTCCGCTTCAGCCTCACTTCTCTTCTACTCCTACCTCTGTCTCTTGACTTTGCAAGCATGCGTTCACCCTTTGCATTCTCCTGTATTCACCCAACCTATTCTCCTCCTTTTCCTGTTGTCACTCACATATCTCACCGTCCCAACTCGATATGCACACAATCCGCTCCTTAAAGTTACACCTCCTATCCTGCGTCTTCCTGGCTTGAACTTCTCCCTATTGTCTTTGTGATGTTTTCAATCCGACACATCACATTCCTAAGTTTCCCTTCCTACAATTCTCCTTCTGAAGTTTTTAATGCGACATATCGCGTTTCTAAGTTCCCCTTCCTAACAATTGCTCTTCTGATACTTGTGATTTAATTTATCTTCGTTCTAAATCGATCACTCATTCTTAGCACAAACACAAGGTTTTCTTTGTTTGACTTCTATTTTCCATGACTAAAAAACACATTCCGAACCTCATGGCCACACCTACAAACTACCACCAAATGAAATCCAACGCACTGCGTTCTCCCCCCTCTCACCCGATTATATCCACGTCCCAGCCACAAATTACTCAGTAATAAAAAGCACAGTGAGAGAAACATGTAGAGAAAAACATGTGGAGTGAAACACAGAGAGAAACAAGCAAGCGACAAGAGAAAAAGAACTAATACCGACCGACAAGAAAAACAAAACCAATTACCATACGGAGACAGAACTAACTGGGAACTGATCTAGGAAAACCCTTCCTCCCCCTACTATATTCGCTTCCAGTCCCTATCCGACGTGTTCAGTTACTCCGTATCCACTCCGTCGAAATTAATGTCCAAATCCCTGCTCCTACTGTCCAAATCTCTACCCTCTTCGTTTATATCTCCACTCTCCTCCAGTTCATCATCAACAATCGGGTCCAATGGCCCTGCCAACTCTACGGAAGAATCTCTCAATTGGCTCCCTTCATGACGGCGTTTGTGTACTGGCACATTTAATCTGTCGTACGAGTGCTCTAGCTCCTTTCTCAATTCTGCCTCATATTTGGCTTCATCTTCAACCTGTGGTGCGTCAACGGGTTCTCGTTCTAAAATCCTTACTTGAGCTGCAATTCGACGTGCCAGGTCAGCCTTGATGTTATTCACAATAAGCTCCTGTATTACTTTTGGATGTATCTCCCATGTATTCTTGAGTCTCTCATATGTGTCTGTTTCACGTTAGTCATTTTCCAACGCAGTAAGTACTTTCGCCCCTCATTATAGGTCATGCACAACTTACACCAGGCAGTCTCATATTTAAACTCCTGCATCACCGGAGCAATCTCGCCCTTCCTCTATGCCTTCAAACTATGATGCATGGCTGATGCCACAAAGCATATGAAGACACCATTTATCTTATTTAGGAAATCTGGGTCCCTATTCCCCTGCATTTTTGAGCCCTGGAAATACCACTGATATATAATTACAACGATCTCCTCGGCGTGGAAGCGACCCTTGAGTTCCTTTCCGACTATTAGCGTTGGATCTTGGACTATAAGGCTACTCGTACTGGGATCTGCAACTCTATCAACTTACGCTGCAACTGCTTTGCCTACAGATGAATCGATCCCCATCTAGCAAGTACTCAACCTGGGTCTTCATGCTTTTCTTTGGTAACTGGCCAATATCATACACCCTCGTGATGCTGGCTCGACATTCAAATATAAGATGTGATCTTGTTCAGGATTGTACAGCTTTGAGCTGTTTCCAATTAGCAAGCCGACACAGCAAAACGGATTTGGTACTATACAAAGGTATCCACCTCCTTTACTCGTTCCACATAGCGTGGCTCCGTTTGGGCCTTGGACCAATCATGCTGTATCAGCAGGAGTATTTCCCTGGGTGTTAACAGTGGTTTCCTGTATAATGTGTATTTTGTCACAATCTTTTTTGCAGTGCTGGCAAAGGGTTGCAAAACACTGGGAATTGCTGAAAATGCTCGCGTGCCTTTTCCAATGCCTGGCGCGAGCACAGCAGCATCAACGAGTGTTTCCTCATCTAAATCGGACGAGGAATCGGATGAGGATTCATTTCCGTTATCCTACATTGGAATTAGCTTACAATGTAGCCAAAATATTACAATCCACATTCCTCTTCATCGAACAAGATTTCATTCCTGTATGCAACCCCAGTTTCAATTCTTGGCCGTGGTCCAATACCAGGAGCTATTGCTTGGGAGGCCT